>JAKWBJ010000365.1:35000-120421 GCA_023159175.1 Wohlfahrtia magnifica | reverse complement strand
AAAGATCCTCCGATATGTGTATTTCTCAAGAGGGTTTCCACCATACAACCGCACCATACACAAGTACAGGCATGACCACCGTGTCAAATATCCAATTAGAACTCCTAGGATTTACACCTCAGGACTTTCCAACAGCCCCACGACAGGTGTACAGTGTAACATTCGCCTTTGCCGCCCTCAAACGTGTATTCTAGAGGCAGGACAGCTTGGAATCAAAGATTATCTCCAGCTACTTCGCGCTATCTGACAGCCCCAGTTCAAAACCGTGCAGTCGCGGTAGGGAAAACGACGAAATATTGTACCTGCGCGTGAATAGTACCAATTACGTCTTTTCAGGGTTAACTCTCAGCCCACTGTCAGTACTCCACCGACTGAGAAGACCCAGAGATGTTTGACGGCGCTGTGACATTGTGTCGAGAAATTCATCCGACACAGCCACAGCAACATCATCCGCATACGCCACACCCTTGAATCGATTAGAATCAAGTCTCATGAGCAAAGTGTTAACGATAAAATTCCACAGGAGAGGGGAAAGAGCCCTCCAGTGGAGTGCCCCTTTCAGCTACCCTGTCGACGGTAGCTGATCCCATAGTGAAGACGATAACCCTGTTGTTCAGGAATCTCCCTATGAATCTTATCAGAGACCAATGAACATTCCGTGCCACCAGAGTCGACCTAATCGAATCCGGTGTCACATTGTTAAAGGCCCCCTCTATATCCAGGAATGCCACAAGAGCATACTCCCTGTGTCCGAGGGGATTTTCAATATACCTTATAAGAGAGTGAAGTGCAATCTCAACAGATCTGCCCCTAGTGTAGGCATGTTGAGACGCAATAATGCGAAGATGCAAGTTGACCAACTTTTCCAAAGTCTTCAGAAGAAAATAAGATAGGCTGATGGGTCTGAAGTCCTTTGGACCCGTATGTGAGGTTTTATTCCCCTTCGGAGTAAACACCACCCTGCACACGGTCCAAGACTCAGGAATATAAGACCATGTCAAGCATGCCTTATAGATAACCATCAGCCAAGGAATCACTAAATCAGCGCTATTCTGAAGATTGGCAGGAATAATGCCATCCGGGCCAGGGGATTTGTACGGGGCGAAGCTGCACAACGCCCACCTCAGCCCACTTTCCGTAATTGGAACGTGGGACTCGGTATGATCATGTGAGTTGTCCACGTGACGCTACCCCATAGGAAGACTGCTCAGAAATTGCAGGTTCAGCAAATTTGGTTCACATGGTTTTTGAACCTGGGATCGCCGGTAATGATGGTAAGATTTTTCGCAGCCGGCTCGTCTCGGAGTGTCCTTCTACACTGCTGGAGAAGGATCTCCAAGATTTGCATCTTGTGCTTCTAATGTGGTTTTTAAATATATTGCATGATGATCTATAAGTGGAGCCGCCCCCCCCATAGCCTCATTAAATAGTCGGCGACATTCCCTGCGTGTGTCGCCCAGATCGGAATTTCACCATGGTGGTTGCTTCCTACTCTTACAGACCCTTGGTCAGCATTCCTCACTCGTTGCCCTATCGATAGCTTCCTTCAAAGTCTTTACAGAGGCCTCGATGTCGCGGATCGATCGATCGATTCGGAGGATCCGGAATAGTTCGGGACAGGATGTTGCGATGCTCAACCCAGTCCGTCTTTCTCCTGTTCTGGAAAACCCTAGTCCCAGGCGACTTGACCGCAATTCCGAAGTCAATATACAGATGGTCAGAGAAGGAGCATTGCCCAGACACTCTCCATCCTCTAACCAAATCTGAGTGCCTGGAACTGGCCAACGTCACATCAAGAACCTCCCTTCTATTCGAAACTACAAAGGTAGGTTCCCTGCCAGTATTTATTATATCTAAACTAATACAAAGGATAAAATCAAAAAGAGACTCACCCTTTGAGTTCGTGTTCGAGCTTCCTCAAGCAATGCGGTGTGCGTTGGCGTCATCCACAATAATAAGCGGCGTATTGCTTATTCTTATTAAGCCACGAACCTTTCCATTCGGGGGAAGTTCGCCATGGTAGTGGGCCATATAACTCGAGACCACAAAAATGGTACCAGATCCGGTTTTCCAGGCCGCCGCTACCGTATCCTCATCACTGTAATCAGACAAAATGAAGATACTCAGATTCTTACTTTCCACAAAGAACGATTTGATCTTACTTGACCCCGTAACATGTAGGAGCTTATAAAATGACAGACCCTGTCACCAACTACGTAGGGTTCCTAAAGTAGTGCGAGTTCCACTCCTCTCAGTCATGCGGAGGAGCAGCGCAGCTGATGCTGATTTAGAATGGTGAAGGCTAACCTGAGTTACCTTGTTTTTTGGGATGACTGTGGCGTTGACGTCATCCTGGTCAGAGTCAAAGAGAGCGTTCTCGTCAATCACTTCGTCCATTGGATCAAAAAGATCACCCAGGAGTGTTTCTTCTTTAGCGAAAGAAATAGTGGTCGCGTCGCAAGACATATCCTCCGGAGCAGGATCCTACTCGTCCTGAACCGGTTTTTTCCTGTCCCCCCGGTACACCTGTAGAAAAATCGACTCAAAACCGTGGTAGATCTTTCCACCTTTCTTCCATGAAGGTGGCAGGGATTCCTTGTTCAGGAGGAGAATCATCCTTCTGGACGAGCCATCCGATGCAGAGGCTCTGGTAACTATCCAATCATGTGAAGGGATGTCAGGGTTATCACAACGTATGTGATTAAGTCAGTGGTTTAACGTGAGTACCTGCCCTAGGACGTTACCTCACGGTGCCAAAGCACGAGTGAATACAATGCGTCCACCAACGCCCCCACCTATGATTAAAATCACCAGTGAGTACCAATTTAAAGCCATGTTATTTGGACATGACCTCACACCTTGGTAAGGTGCCGGAGACTATCTAAACTCCTACCGATTTATGGGTCACGGCACCCGGTTAAAATGTAACTCCACACCGAGCCAGCATAGCTCTCCCCGCGATTTGAGTCTAAACCACAGCCACCACGTTGCTCCCACAAGGGGGCCTCACCATAGTCGGGCAGGAACCGAAATTCCTGGGGCTTCCGACACCCGTGGTACCAGAATTAAGCCTCCGGTCAGGCCTCGTAGCATAAATGCTACTACCAGTGTAAGTCCCAAACAACTTCGGACTGGTGACCAAGATGGTAATAACAACAAACAAGAAACACTCAAACAACACAACAATAAACGGAGCCACCCTCACGGGAGAACTCAAAGTGACATCGTGCGCCACGGACACAATACACAACAACAAGAACACAACCAGTCAAAAGCAGACCAGTACAAACACACAACACCCAAAACTGCAGCCACAAATCAAGCCGCAAACAGCAGGTCGGGAAACAGCAAACAGCAGACAATCACAGCAAGCAGCATAATACATCAAACCGTCAGCACCCCAGCGGGACGCCAAGCTAGAAAAAGGCCAGCCAGGAGACCGCTAAGATGGTGATGCAGGTTCAACCTCCGCTAATAGTGCCGTCCTTCTACGCCTAAACACCTCAAGGGCAAAAACGCCCAGCCTACCATAAGTACGATCGTCCAACAATACCCTACTGAAATCCCACACCCCCGCAGTATGAGTAATACCCATACTATCTAAATCCCTAACGTCATCATAGTCCGGGCACGAAGTCAGTACATGCTTCCAGTCCTCAATTCCCCTCCCACACCGACAGTCCGCTGATTCAGTCTGGCCAATTCGATGCAAAAATGCATTGAAAGAGCCATGTCCCGTCAGTATGAACCCCAGACTCAAGCCAAAGCCAAAGTCAGGGTGTTCCCGTACGAACGTAACGTCCGGAATAAATCCATAAGTCACCCTTCCCTTGTCGCTGTTCGTCCATCTCGTCTGCCACCTATCTACGAGGCACCCCTGCAAAAGGGCCTTATACCTATCTCTCCCAATCTCGAGCTCCGAAGCAGAAATCGTTCGTCCCAAGTGGCAGTCCCCTCTTGACCCTGAAAGCAATGCTACGACGCACCACTTCCAAGTCAAGCGGAGGTACACCAACAAGGACCTGCAAAGCATCGGTAGAGACCGTCCGACACACCGGAACACATGCCGAGAGTGCAATTCTCTGACACGTGAGAATCTTACTCTGTCCAACAACAGACATGACCGTCTTATACCACACCGACGCGCCATACGCCGCACAAGCGACGAAAAGCCCATCGTATATGATACGGACGGCACGCCTGCTGAGTCCCCAATCACTCCTCAATATGCGCCTAACCTTTCCAACGATAGCTGCCAGCTTATGCCTGACATGGGTGAGATGAGCCTGGAAGCTCATACGCTACCCAACAACTATTCCGAGGTACCTGACCTGAGTCACATAGCGAATGCTGTTGTCACCAATTCTAATGAGTGGAGGTCGCCCGGTTGACAATATGCCCTTAAGCAACATCATCACCGTTTTATCCACTGCGACGTCCACACCAACCCCTACACCCCACTCACAAGCAATGCGAATGGCCTGGGCACCCCTTCTCTCCAGCTCAGCACGAGACCGGCCTTCGATCAGGATGAGCAAGTCATCCGCATACGCACACAGTTTGAATGTCAGCCCGAGCTGCCTCAACAAAGTATCCATCATGAGATTCCAAATGAATGGACCACAGATGGACCCCTGCGGACAACCCCGAACAACCTCCATCCAAACTGTTTCAAAGGATCCAACAACACACGCTTTTCTATCCTCGAAATAGCTGCTCCAAATGCCCATCTCACGACAGCCAACCTCCGATAGCCTTCGTAAGACCTTGTCTCACGAAAGATAATCGAAAGCTCCCCTAAAATCAATGAAAAGCCCAAGCACATACTTCGCAGATGATTGTTCGACAGAACTCTTCACATGCATCCAAGCGTCTTCGACGCATTTGCCTTCCCTAAAACCAAACTGGTAACATGAAGGGCCCTCGCTGTAGCATTCCTTGAGTCTGTACACCATGACTCTTTCCAGCACTTTTCCAAATACTGGCAAGAGGCTGATGCCCCGATAAGAGCGAGGATTACTCCTCACTCTATCAGGCGACTTAAGGAGTACCACAACACGAGCACATTTCCATGCCTTCGGGAAGTAGCCCTCATTAATGCACCTACCGTACACCGCCTCCAGGTATTCAGGGATGGCCTTCCAGATGTTCTTACACATCTCTCCGGTCAACCCAGCCAAACCTGGGGACTTCCTGCTTCTCACCCGACAAAAACAGTCGTCTAATTCCGACCTCACCAAGTTTGGAGGGTCAGCAACCTCCACCGGTGGGGGAGGATAGTTGCCTGGCTCCGCCCTTGGAAAGAAGAACCCCAACAATGCGTCCGTGCAGTCCCTCCATGAAGACAACACGGTGTCGCCATCATGGAGGCATCCTATGTCCACCTGACTCTTTCTACCCCTGCAGATACGGTAAATCCTACCCCAGGGGTCATCCCTATTGTCCTGTACAAATCTCCTCCACTCGTCCTCCTTAACTGTAACAATCATGTCCTTGTACGTCTTAAGGCTGCCAAGATATTCGGTCCTACGCTGAGCTAGATCTTCAGCATTGGTACGCCTACTCCTCTGGAAACGTCTCCGGAGGTTTCGAACGCGCCGCCGCATCGTCTCCAACTCAGGGGTCCACCATTTGACCCTCTTGGGCTTCGCATAACTAGCTCGGCCCAACAGTGCATCATTCACCGCAGATGCCGTCCGGACAATCTTGTCAACCTGGTCGTCAATCGTTAGTAGCCTAAAGTCTTCAATTGGCACCGATGACAATGCCTCCCTAAAACAGTACCGATAATGGTCCTAATCAACGTCACGCGTTCGCCATCGTAAAACGCCACCAGTCTCCCTAGTCCGTTGTGGACAAGTAACCCTAATCTCGATGAGATTATGGTCACTTATCCCCCAATCGTCACAAACTCTCCAACTAAAGTCCAAAGCAGTAATTGCCGCCCCATTCGCAGCTGTCACGTCAATGTCACTGACGCCCATTGGCCCATCGAAAGTATATAGCTCACTCGGCTCATTCAACACGCTCAAATCTCTCGAGAGCAACCATTCACTAAGCACTCCTCTTCGTATAAGGTTCGGATGTCCAGACCCAAGTCTGGAGATCTTACTGAACCACATACGAGAGGAGGCGTTCGCATCTAGGCCGAGGATAACAGGAATACTACTCGCCGCGAGTAGTACCGTATCCATATACCCTAGATAGGGTTCCAATGAAACGCCAGGCCTACAGTAGATGCTAGCCAGAAACATCTCCCCAAACCACCCTTTTACCCTAACACACACCCCAAGCTGGCTATCAACTAATTTGGTACAGTCCACGTCGCTGTCCCTAACTATAATCGCGGCCTTTCCCACACCGTCAGTAAATACGCGAAACCCCCCCGGAATCCCCCTAACATCACCATTCGCGAAATACGGCTCCTGGATCAGGGCAAAGCTAGCATCCAGCCGACACATAGCTTGCCCCAGCTCGCACGTCACCGCCTTCGAGCGCTGACAATTCAGCTGCAAAAGGCGCAACTCCATTAGTGTCTGGCGTTCGCCCTGGCAACCATAGCCGAGTACATGGGACAGCATACTATGGTCCGCTGGTAGGCCCCTCATCTCACAGTTGCGGCACCTCACCAGGTTAACACAACCTGAGGCCAGATGCCCCATCGTCCCGCACGTCCTTCACACGTCCTGCCCCATCCTGCACTCACGCTGCAGTTGGTCAAAGCCGAGGCAGCGATAGCAGTGCGGGATCGCATCCTGTTGCCGCAACCTGAAGCTGAACCACTTCACGTAGACCCTACCGACATCCAGGAGCGCGTTCGCAGCACGCTCACTACACTCCAACACAACGCTGACCTGTCCGGCAGGGTCAGACCTCCAGGGACTGGTAATCAGACGAACGCTCCTCTTGAACACATCGTAGCTCATACGCTCCTTCAGGTTCATCTCGAACAACTCGGACATAAATTCATCAGGAGTGATCACCGCATGCACTCCGGCAACCACCACCCTTGGACCAAGCTTGTCGCTGACAGTCACCTCCAGGCCGACCTCCTCAAACTTTTTGTTTGAGGCAATCCTCGACCTCTCCGCCACCGAAGGTGTGCGAATGACCGCACCGCTAGTCCTCTTCAGCGGCCGCATCTCGTGCACTCTGACTCCAAGGGTAGGTCCGACCTGTTCGACGACCTTACTCACTACCTCCTTGGACGTTGCGCCCTTCTTCTTGTCGCGAACGACCACCGACCAGGTTTCCACAGGCTTGGGTGTAGGCCTGGGAACCGCGACACCCTCTGCCCTAACCACCGCAGCAACCGTTGGGGCCTGAGCAACAGGCCTAGCAGCGGGAGCTGGCACTGCGGTCATCGACTGGACCGGCCTGGGGGACTGGAGGATGTCCAGCCTACCCCTCAACCGCTCGTTGTCCACCAGCAGTTTCATTACCAGCCCCTCATATCCACTAGCCTGCCTCATGAGCCTGCCCATCGTCTCCGCACTAAGGTTCTCACCGAACAGCACCTCACGGAAACTGTCAGTGACAACCTTAACGTCAGCCACAGTAACACCACCATCACACATAGAAAAGGCAGCAGCCGAAGCCACAGCCCTTTTACGCTGCCTGCTTTCCCTGCCAACAGATGGCAACGGGGGAATCGCCGCAGCAAAACCACCACCAACCGCAGAGCTATCAGAAATAGCAGCAGCAGCACCAGCATCCGACGTGGTACATGCGCCAGAAACAGCAGCACCACCAGCAACACCACCAACTGCACCACCAGCAGCACCACCAACAACACCACCACCAGCACCACCACCAACACCACCACCAGCAGCAGTACCAATAGCAGAACCGCGACCAACACCACTCTTAACACCATCAACAGCAGCAGCAGCAGCAGCAGCAGCAGCAGCAGCAGCATCAGCAACAGGAGCAGACTTAAAGCGCTTGGTGGTCGCCTTACCACCACTCGCCTTTACATCAGCTTCCGACCCCGAACTGCTCAGCTCGCTCTCCGTATGACGGAGACGAGACTTCGCAGGTGGAGGGGGCCCCATCACCTCATCAGTGACTGCCCCAGACGCAGCGTCAGAGGCATCACCCTTCGCCGTCTTGCGAGGTTTCCCCGCAGGAGGCATAATATCAAATTCAAATTTAAAGAATCCAACGACTCACCAGATTCAATAATAAACGCAGCCAACAGGAAGTCAAAAATCGTAGCCAAGTCCGTCACCAATTCCAAATAAACACGCCCGAAACCGAAATACAACCCGAAAATCAATGTCCAATAAACACGCCGAACCGTCAACAAAACACACTCTGGCAGCACCAAAACCCACCGCACGAATATGGTAACTCCACTCCGTTAGTCCTATCTAACCTCACTTCTTCAAATTGCTACTGACCTTGAAGTCAAAAACTGAGACACCACAGAATTACCCCTGGGAGTCTCAACTTTATAACAACAATTCTTCACAATTGTATCACTCACACTTGTAAATACTTAGTTTTCACACACGAACCGTTTGTAACAAACTTAAATTCTCCGCTTTGATAAAAACACGTCTTTACACTCCGACAGCCAAACTAGAAGTGAACGTATGTGATCAAGGATCTCCTTCTTATCGGATGGTTCGTCGAGAATTCGGGCAATGACCCTAGGCCGACGTAGAATCTCATCAAGAAACACCACGCCGAGTCTAGCACCCTCCCATATAGGCCTTCAAAAAGTGCGATCGCCTGCTTTAGAAGCAAAACCGATCGCTGATCGCTTAACTTAACTAACTTAACTTAAATTATATTGACGATATAATCTCATAAACGGATCAGATACAGCATAATTAGATCTACATATTTCAACATATAAAGGTTTATAATGACGTGAATTTCGACAGGGAACATTAAATTTAACAGATTCTAAAAGAAACTTAGAGCATATATTCCCATTGATAAGGTTCATCAAAAAAAGTTGTTTCTGAACAGATTCAATGCGGGTGATATTAATATTATCATAAGAATCCCATACGACCGATCCGTATTCCAAAATAGGTCTCACAAGTGACACATAGAGCTGTTACTTAATATAAGGATCAGAAAACTCCTTAGCCCACCACTTTATAAACGCAAGAACACCTCTAGCTTTGTTCATAGCCAAATTAATATGCTCAATAAAATTCAATTTACCGTAAATGCCGTAATCAACAAATGAATCCACTAACTCTAATTGGTGATCACCCAGTAAATAATTAACACAAAATACTCTCCTATGGAAACGCATGCATTTACATTTTTTTTAATTGAACTACAACATGTGTTTACACCATAAAAAAAGTTATTTAAATCATTTTGAAGATGGACGTGACCAACATAATTGTTAAAAGAAGGAAATATTTTTACATCAACAATATATTAGCAAAGTAAATAAAATTGGGAAAATCATTAATTAAAAGAGAAAATAGGAGAGGCCCAAGATGACTACCCTGGGGAACACCCGAAGGAACACAAATGTATTTGGATGTACTATTGCAAACTCGTACTGCCTGTTTCCTTCCCGTCAAATACGATGCAAGCCAGCTTAAGCTAATCTTAGAAACACCCCAATCCAATGTAGTCAACAGAAGTCTATTATTCACTTTATCAAAAGCTTTACTAAAATCCGTATAAATAACATCAGTTTGTTTTTCTTGAGTAAATGCAGCGTTAATTAATGATGTTAGGTACAGAACATTAGTTGTTGTTGAGCAGCCTTTTTTGAAACTATATTTGATGAAATTATCGTGGAAGTGTTATGGCAGAGAACAGCAGCAATTAGTTTTTCAAACATTTTCGGAATAGCACTAAAATTAGCAATGCCATCGGTGTTACGTCGGATATATTACCAGACTTAAAAAGCGGTAAGATATATGAATCCTTCCAGAAGTATGGAAAATAGTCATACTTAACCAGAACATTAAACAATAAAGTAAGCTTAGCTTTCTTAGGTGTTCCAAAATTTCACTTTCATTCAAAGTAGAAAAGGATATTATTTGGTTCGATGTCAGCGGATAAAGGTACTTATTCTCATCATTATAAGCAGCAACAGGATAAGCATTTGCAAAAAAATCAGCAAACATATCACATATGATATCAACATTATAGAGTTCTTTATTATTAAATTTCATAACAGAAGGAAATTTACCGGATTTTCTCTTCGAATTGACAAATGCATAGAAGGACATAGGGTCCCTTACGAAATTGGTTTTTATTTTATTTAAATAGTTTTTATATAAAGCATAGTTAAGCAGATTATAATCTGACCGACAAAAAGAATATTTCTTATATTTCTTATAATATTTATTCTTGAGGTTTTATAGTCGGGACAGTTGCTTTGAACTCCATGGTGGGCCCACTAAAGTATATAAGCATCATTTGGGAACACGATTTTCAAGAAAGGAACGAGCTGTATTGTAAAAGTGGGTGAGCAACCATTCGATACCCGTATTGTTGCTTATAGAGTATCCTACTAGCAAATACTACCCACTAAATCATTAAATAAATTATAATTAGTTCGCAAAAAACAGAAGACTTTGCTTACAACGAAATTCAGAAACTAATTTCAATTGTGGGATGATAGCGATTCTCAGGCAAAGTAACGGGTTCAGAACATATTAGAGCACAATCACTCGCATCATTAATGAAGATCAAATCCAGTATTTTCACGAAATCATTACAAACAGTATTAATTTGGTATAGAGATAATCACAAAATACTATCCAGAAACTCATCATGGCAATTTCTATTCTTTTCTGGAATTAAATACGGCACATCAGATGATTGTCTCCATGATATTGAGGGTGGATTAAAATCTCCAACAACAACGACAGAGACATTTTTTTCAGCAAGCAGGACAACTGATTTTATCGCGTCGATCATGTCGATGAGTAAACAGAAGATAGCAAAGCACCTCAGCATTAAAAACATTATCATTTAGCCAGATCTCAGTAAAGATAATAATATCTTACATGAAATCAAAACTATTTACTAAAAGATTTGACAATTTGGGATTTAAGCGACGTACATTCTTGTATATCATATTTAATCGATCTCTAGGTATAATCAGGTATTTGAAACAGCTGAATTTGTTAGCAGATGAGAAGTGTTTCTATTTTTAGATACCAAATTATCTCTTAGTAAAAATTCTCGAACAAATAAATGCACAGCCAAAAACAAGGATAAACAATTTTCTCATAAAAATTAGCAGGAACAGTAATTTTAAATGATGCTATACTTCTAGGTTGTGTATATATAAACTTGGAAACAAAAATGTCGACATCAATTCCCAATTTAAACTTTACATAAAATACGTTGTCCTCAATAGTAGTATTATAAGCCAATCGAGAAACAAAAACATGTTTTTTTCGGGGATATGATAATCAATTTCCTAGGGTACATCAAGTTATCAACATTTTTAGCAAGTCCAGAAGTTGAAGGAGCAGGCACAAAATCAACAGAAGTGACATCAGGATTAATTACAACCGTGTTAGCATGTTTAGCAAGTTTGGAAATTGATGGATCAGGAACTGGATAAGCAGAAGAAACATCAAAATCATTTACAACTGTGTTAACTGATATTACCGCAGGAGAAGTTATAGTATTGTTACGTTTTTACCTTTTTAAAAACGTATATTTATGAGTTTGTAGATTGTATTAAAATGAAATAAATCTTTTGTTTAGTTTTTAATTATTATCCTTTATTAACACAGTTTTGTGTTCCACTGCTTGTAACCTTTTCACAAGCAATAAAAATTTCAATTCGTAACTACTCAGTCTATTTACAATGTTGTAAACAGCAACAATTACTCCACAGATCTTCCAACCCGATCGTTGTTACACATTAGGTTCGATCACAACCTTTTCAAACAGAAGTTATCCACGCTTAACTCTCTTCACTGAGTTTACACCAATAAACTGATTGTTGTTCGCATCGATGTGCTTTTTATATGGCTGAGTAAACAACACATCGAAGCTCTCGAACCTCTCGATATTTCAGGTAGATTCCATTTCCTTCTTTTATTTTAGTATTTGTTGTTGATTGTTTATTGCCTGTTGATTGTTTTTTTTGCTGTTAATTTTTCTTGTTGCCGCTCAGTTTTTATCTACTTTATTTCAGCTAATGTTTGTTGTTGTCCATTTGGTTATATAAAAACAGCACGTATAGTTGTTTTTGCAGCTTTTGTTTATTTATTTTAGCGATGTAGCAAACGACAGTTGTTTCCAAACTTGATTTTCGGAACAGTATTATTGGTGTAATTAATAGCTCCAGTAAGTTCAGATGTTGTGGCAGGCCTATTTTGTGATATATCGTTTGATATAACAGTCACATTATTCGATTTATTTTTATTCCTAGCCGACTTACAGTGTTTTGGGGAAGACTCAGGCGAATGTAAGTTCCTAAGTTGCTTACGGTCATCAAATAAATTACCATATGCCGCTATTTCATTGGACAAAGCGGACAATTTATTCTGCAAACTAATAAATGTATTTTTAGTGCTCTGGTAAAACGACAAAATTCAGCATCAATATGACTATATTCAGGACAACACCGTTTTAAGCCCTTAAAATTCTGAAGAGATTCAGCGACAAGTGTTTTAAGTCCACTACACTTAAATTGAGAAAGACCACGGCACAACCAACAACTTATCATCCTTTCGTCGTCATACTTAGTAATACAAGTTTTATTCAAACATTCTGATCCTGAAGCACTCATATTTAATATTCTCAGTTAATTCTCACCAAAACAAGAACGCATGTTGGGTAAAAGTAGATTAAATTATAAATCACAAGATGGCGCCACCAATTAGCGAATACACCAACAACTTAATAATACTGTAGATGTTCAATGGGTTGTATTTGAATAGGATTATATGCACATTATTGTATTCATGTTTACTTTATTATTGTTGTTGTTGCTTTAAAGTATTATTTATTTGTGTATATGTTCACCTTAACTTCAATAAACAGAAAATGTTATTACTGTTGCTGTAATAATTTACTTTTTTATATTCTATTCTGTTTATATTCTATTCTGTCAAAATGTTCTATTATCAATCAAATTACAGAACTTCACAGATTTCAAACTTAAAACAAATCAAAAATTGGGGAAAAAAACGCAAAAAGTAAACAGAGCGAGCAGAAAACACGTCCGACCGTAAAAAATAAACTTGCTTAGTCCCGGGCTGACCCTGCCTTTGCTCCTTCTCTTCCGAACGTTGCCGTTTAGGCGCGCCCTTTGACGCCAGACGGGGTTTCTTAGGCTGTTCGGCCAAACAAGATTTGGCCCAGTTGAGGGCAGCAAGATCCTCTGAAGTTAGGAATTCTGGAGGCTTTTTACCCAATTTGTCCACGAATCGCTCAGTAGCACGTCGCTTCTGAAAGGCCCTTTTGGCATTAGTTATGTGCCTTTAGGACGTCTTCTTATATGAGAGCACAGATCCAGAAATCGAAACTTGTTCGCATTTCCTTCACGGGCGGAGGGTGGTGAAGCTTGGGACACCGAAGAATTGTTTAAGATTCCCTTACACATGGTTATCTGGCGCCCGAGGATTCCGGTTGGCAGTACCCGAAGCAGGGAGTTTCGCCGGTCCTTTGCCGGCGCGGGGCAAGGCAGCTTTAGAGATGCTTGCCTTTGAATCCAGAGGCATCTCTTTGCCACAACTCTATTTCCCGGCAGTTTTACGCATTTAAAATCCAGGTTTCCCCTTACTTCCTCCTGCCCTTGGTTCGATACCAGTAGTATGCAGGCTAGCCTGACCTGGTGCCTCCATCAGACTAACCAGGGTTTGATTCACCACGACCCAAGGACGTCGTCGTGGGGATAGGGTCTCCGGATATTATGAGGCCCCCGACAGGATACGTGAGGCTCGATTCTTTCTTACACATATCGGACTAACAAAGACTGCGCTTCATACATAACCGCAATGTTGTAGAAAGCTAACGTCCCTCTGGGAGCAGACAGACCACCAAGCTGCCCAATATGGAAACAGATGATGGTGGATTTCGGACAATTACATTGATGAAGGAGTCCGAGGATTCAACGGACATTACCTACTTGATGTCCAACTTTGACCAAGGATTGGAGAAGATCACCAAGAAGGTAACGTCTAATAGCCGCCCCATATGGAAAAACAGATGCTATCAGAGAGGGGACGGGCAGTTCTTAGCTTCGTGCTCGCCATGAACCACTCTGGTATGGGAGGCCCTGCTTCATACATTTTGTCCACTGTGTACACGCCCCTTTTATCATACTATAATCTGTGATGATTTTAGGTTTACATGTTTCTTTATTAACAGTATTGTTACGAAAGTCAAATTTGAGAACAAATGTCGTTTGTTACATCGCTAAAATAAATAAGCAGCTATACGTGCTGTTTACATATAACCAAATCAACAACAACAAACATAAGCAGATATAAAGAAAATAAAATAGAGCGGCAACAACAAAAATCAACAGCAAAGAAAACAAGTAGCAGACAGTAAGCAAGCAACAACAAATACTAAGAGCTGAAAGAAGTAGATGCTTACATTCGCTCGGCTACATAAGAACTAAAAAAAATTAAAGAAAGAAATGGAATCTACCTGAAATATCGAGAGGTACGAGATCTTTCGATGTGTTGTTTACACAGCCATATAAAAAGCACATCGATGTAAACAACAATCAGTTTATTTGGTGTAAGCTCAGGAACGTGTTATTAGTTTAAAGAGAGTTTGTTGGTTTGAACAATGTGTGAAGAGAGTTTATAAGGATTCAACTCGTGAGGCTAGTAGTGAAGTAAAAACCAGTTTAGTAAGCTCAGTAAAAAGAGTTAAGTGTGGATACCCTCTGTTTGAAAAGGTTGTGATCGAACCTAAGGTGTAACAACGATCGGGTTGGAAGATCTTTAGGAAGAAAGATCTGTCAAGTAATTGTTGCTGTTTACAAAATTGTAAAAAGACGGAGTAGTTACAAATTGAAATTGTTATCGCTTGTGAAAAGGTTACAAGCAGTGGAACACAAAACTGTGTTAATAAAGGATAATAATTAAAACGAAACACAAAATTTATCTTATTTTAACTGCAATCTACGAACTCATACCTTTAAAAAGGTAAAAACGTAACAGTATCATTGTCTTACATGGTTGATATGAGAAGTACGTTTTTGTTTCTTTTTGAATTATAGGATACTAAAGTAAATTTGGTCGATATCTGAAAAAGCTTCATTTTATTTTAAGTCCTTTTATGCAGAGGAATTCATGTGGGATTTCATTTTATTCTTACGGATTGTTCCAATTAGAGTAAGGTTATAATTTTGGAAATGTCTTTATCGACTTTTTAGTTTTATCTTTTTCTATAAAAAAATTATTGTGACTCGATTCAGTTTCCTGTGAATCTTCAATCTCACTTTCCTCGGAGTCACCTTTCTCAGTATCTGTGTTTTCTTCGTTTACATCTATGTTGTAATCTACTTATGTTCGTAATCGGTATTATTTTTCCTCATCAAACACTGAAGAGGAATCAAGCTACAGTAGAATAGCTCTTATTAACTTTATATCCGCTATATCTTAAAAAAAATAAATAAAAAACTCAACAAAAAAAAATTTGTGTTTAATTAATTTCTTGAAAAATAAAATTTACCACTTTCTGCGCATTTTCATTGTACAATTTTTTATTTGACAAAATTAACTTACCTGTTAAAAGTGTTACACATAACTATAAGTTGGTCTCAAAGATAAATTGATCAGCCAGCACTGATACATCACTTTAGTTCAAATACACTTGTCGCACTAAACGATAAGTAATAGCAAACATTCTACAAGAATGTTTTATTTTAATGTTAGGAACAAAAAGGTGATGTGTCTGTCTTATAGGCAACGAAAATAGTGGGGAAGGTTAACTATTGTGGAAGTTGTTCTATTGGTTGGCGTAAGGCTTCGAGAGTAAAATGGATAAATTATCAATTTGCCAAAAAAGTAGATACATATTTCATATTCACAATAACAAGCTAATTTATGCTATATAGCTTCTTATAACGCACATGTTTTATATTGAAAAGTAAATAGAACTTGACAAATTCGTTATGTATATTAATAATTTTGTTGATTTTTTTCTCTTTGAAACCCATGTCATAGCTGATAGACAAAACTTGTTTTCGTCGTATTTTAATAATAATTTTGAACAAGTTTGGTGTGGATTTTATTGCTTACAGTTGAAATAAGTGGACTGTAACTTTATATAGAACACCAACTATTGTTAAAAATATGTAATTTCTCATAAAAAAGGATATTATATAAAGGGATGAATAGCAAGAATATAAATTAGAGACAATATATTAATCATGTGTGTGTATGTGTGTTTATGGGAGCTCACCTTGTATATTGAGGATTTCAAATGTATAATTTAAAAGATGAATTGATAGCAATTCAAACAATTTTGGCTTGCTTTTAGCAAACCAATTCAACACCCCTGGAATTTGGAATATTTCCAATATTAATATTCCTTCTTCGGGAAATGTTCCAAATTAGAGTGTTGTTAATGATCAAAATATTTTTCAAAGATAATAACCGTTAAATTCAAATGTAATGTATTCAAAATAATTTGTAAATATACTTTTAAAATATGATTAAAATAATTTTTTCAAGGATATCTTTTAAAAATTCAATAGGAACAAAAAATATTGTCCAAAGGTTTTTGGACATGGCACCGGCCTTGACGCACGTCAACATTAATCTAATCAGTACGCAAGACGTGGGCCAGAGAACAAATTGCCTCCACAATTATCTTAGTGTCTGGTTTTGCTGATGTTCGTTTGCTCGACGGTTTTGGCTTTGATGATTGTAGGGAAGGTTGTTTTATTGACTGACGTTGACGTAGTTTCTCTATCTTTATTTTCTTTTTGACAGGATGTAGGTTTAAATGAAGAAGGGAGTGGTGGAATTTATCACACTTCCGGCAGGTGGCCATTGAAGTACATCCACTTAAAGTATGACTTTTAGCGAGACAGTTTTCGCAGTATCTGTACTTCTCTACCACAGCTTCTCTCTTCTTACCGTCATGTTCAGGAACTTGCGACAGAACTTTAACACGTAAAACCGCTTACAAAGTGTGCACTCATAGATGTCCTGATCTAAACGAATCGTTTATTTGTTCATTCTCAGATGTGACGATTTACTTCTTCTAATCCTAGTGTGGAAAAAATAAAAAATGGTTAATCAGGTAACTTATAAGTATGAGAAGAATTGATGAAAAATATATGCATGGTGAAGAGGTTTTACTTATAGAAGATTTTCCTCTTCCTTTCAAATGGAAAATTATGAGCTAGTGTTTTAAGTTACAGATGGGGATGAAAATCGAATATTTAAACTTCGGTTAGAATTACAGATAGAAATGAGAATTAAATTATATATTTTCTAATGAGAACTCTCTTGGTTCAGATAGGGCAAAAAGCAAAGTTTGACAATGGGTCTTGTCACTATTCCCGCTGCAGTGTGTACGTCAGCAGTGCGTACTTTGCCATCTGAACCGGGATACGTCTGTTCGATCCTTTCCAGACGCCATTCGCATGGGGGTAGTAGGTCGTCCATTATTACGACAAGATCTACAACTTGTATAATGGTAGTTTAATTTTTCCATTTGTATCGTTGATGTAGAGACTTTAGATAATCCTCTTTTCACCGAATAGAAAATTGGTGGTGATTAGTTTTCAATTTTTGCATCTGTTGATCAAGGATATATTTTCGCTAAACTTTTCCGGGAAAGCCATTATGGGAACCCCTCTTAAGAAGTGTGCGGGAGTGAGTGCTGTCAAATCCGTCTTCCGATAACGCTGAAATTGGTCGAGAATTGAGTATGCCTTCAATTTTTGCTGGGATTGTGGTAAATTCCTCGAAAGCTAATTTCTGGGAGCCAACGACGCATCTAAAATCGAATTTAAAACCTCTAATAGCGGCCTCCCATAAAACACCCATGTGAGGAGCGTGCGGTGGTATGAATTTCCACTCAAATCCATGAGGAATATACTTTTAAGCCGTCTTCTCTGCCACACTGTCCACGAATTCAGCAAATTCCCTCTCCAATATTCTGCTAGCTGCTAAAAAGTTTCCACCGTTATCCGTAACTACCTTTCGAGGTAGCCCTCGCCTCCCAACGAAGCGAGAAACTGCCGCTTGAAATGCTGTTGAGGATAACTCTGAGCATGATTCTAAATGTATTGCCTTTGTACTAAAACAAACGAATACGCTTGCATAAGCTTTCAATGGGGGAGACTTTCTAAGGAGACATACCTTTATTTCAAATGGGCCAGCGAAATCAACACCAGAAACTTGAAATGATGGTGATAGACTACTCCTTTCTGGTGGTAATGGGGCCATTATCCGAGTACAAGAACGTTGCCTGTATGGAATGCATGTCCTGCAATTGCGGATTATTTTCTTTACACGGGGTTTTAATCTGAATATGAAATATTCTGTTTGCACCATATGACACATTTGAGAACATTCCGCATGGCATAAGAAATTAAGTGACTGAGATACAGATGGCAAAAACTAGAGTTGCCTGGTAAAATGATTGGATAACGTTCGTCGTATGGAAGAGAGGACTGAGTTAATCTGTCATTTACCAGCATTAACATTACCGAGTCTAGAAATGGGTTAATTTTAACTCCGATGCGGATAGTCCGGTTGGGAGATTGATGTTAACCCTAAACTTTCTCAAGCCCCTAGTAATAAATTGGAACACATAGCATAAGACACGTAATGCTCTTGTGTATGAGAAGAATCGATGGAGAATATCTTGCTCTATTTTCGCATGCAATGTTTGCACCTCTTTTGGACTTTCCATTATTTTCAATGGATTGCGTTTGGGCCATTCTGAATCTGGTTTGGATAACCATGATGGTCAAAACCACCATTGCGAATTGTTTTTAAGTTCATGTGGCTTACATCCTCGAGTTCCTAGATCAGCAGGATTAAATTGAGTTTGTACATGACGCCATATTGCCTTTGGAAAAAGAAGATGAATTCGAGATATTCTATTCGCAGATATTAGATAGCCATCCCAGAACAATAGATGAGTCCGTCCATAGAAAAATTTCTGTGTTATTAAAGCTGAGAGATTCTACCAGATTTGCTAGCAATACACCACTATTCAGTTCTAATCGCGGGAGACAAACTATTTCAATGGGTGCTACTTTACATTTCGCCATTAAGAGATTTGTAGAGAATCTGAATGGAATCTGAAGGATTGTATTGAAGCCACCTGGGTACGGATATTGTTTCAGTTTCCGAGAGATCTGAAACGAGATCATTCCATAGCTTTAAGGATTCGGGCGAAATATCCTCATGCCGATCTAATCCTTCCAGCCACAGCTGTTACATTAGGGTTTTCGCTATTATAACTATCGGCGCCAGCCAACTAGCTGGATCAAAGAGTTTTGCAACTGCCGACAAAATCTTTCGTTTTGTAATATTGGTAGACTGTTCAAGTGGGGAGAAACTATATGTAAATGCATCTGAGAGTGCATTCGATTTTATTCCGAGTGTTTTCGCAGTACTCGACTCCTGAAAGCACAGGAATTAGGAATCATATAAATCTTCCTCGGGTAAATGAGAAAGTAATTGTGGGTTTTTTGCCGTTATCTTTTTCAAAGGGAATCCAGCTGATTTGAGTACATCAATAAGCTGATTTTGAGCGGATAGTGCGTCTTCGACAGAGTGTCTTTCGGACAGAATGCCATCGACATAGGTTTCTGATCTTAGAATACTAGAAGCCATGGGAAATTGCAACTCGGAAACTGATGCGAGTTGAAGAATAGTTCGTATCGCCAAATAAGGAGCACAGTTAACTCCATAGATCACTGTTTTAAGTTGTTAATCTTTTACCGGCTCATTCTCTCGATTCTGAAATAGAATTTGGAAAAACCTATATTTAGGGTGCAGTACAATCTGGCGATACATCTTTTGTATATCGCCTTAAAGATGTATTTGTACTTTCTCCAGTTGAGAATTATAGTTATCAATTCATTTTGAAGAGTGGGCCCCGTGTAAAGGACATCATTAAGGTCAAATTGTGATTTTGTTTTTCTGGAGGCATTAAGTACAGCTCTGACCTTAGTTGTCCTGTGGTCAGGTCGCACTACTGCATGATGGGGCAAGTAGAATGAGTAATATTTTTCTCCAGACTTAATTTCCTGAAATTTAGTTTCCTCCATATGTTCCAAGTCCAAGTACTCCTGCAGTACTTCATTGTGTTGTGATCGTAGCTCTGAATTTTTGGTTAGAGTTTTCTCCATTTGAGAATATTGCGCGAGAGCAATAAATCTAGAGGAACCCAGATAGATTTTATCGGGAAACTTGGGTTTGAATGGAAGCCTTACGATGTACCTACCATTCTCATGACGAGTGGTTGTTTCATTATAAAATTTCTCACAGTATTGTTCTTCTGCTGATTTAATTCGGGATGTGGGTATTTCCTCGTCTTCCCAAAATTTCCTCAAGAAAGGGTTGAGATCCTGAGTTTCAGAGATAGTTATCAATGAAAAGGATGGTGTGAGCGGGTTTCAATGGGACCACTGAGCACCCAACCAAAAATAGTGTTATACGCAGATGTTTGACCACAGATGTTTCTTTTTATGCCGTCAATATTAATAAATTGCTCGTAGTCATTGCCCAAAATGAGATCTATTTGTCAAGCTTTATTAAACGTTGGGTCAGCTAAATCTAGCTCCACAAGTTCCCTTGAGTATGGAACCTCAAAACTGTAAGATGGAAGGCATTTAGTTACCTTCGGCAGAGCAATAGCCCTTATTGGAATTTTTGTCCCTATCGTACGAGCATACAGAGTGACTTCACATTCTTTGTCCGCCGATTGCTTCTGGCCGCCAATACCAACAATCTCAAAGTGAGACTTGCTGTAAGGCAGTTGAAGACGGTTTCTAATCTTTTCAGACAGGAATGTCCTTTGAGATCCTGGGTCTATTAGAGGTCGTATTGTAAAACGATCTCCTCTCGATTCAATCTGCATCAGGGCCGTTCGCAGCAGAATATTTTCAGACCTTAAAGAGCAATTAGCCTGTATTTGACCCGATGTAGAAGGGAGTTCAGACTGATTATTTCTCTGAGTAACGATGGGATGTGTATTCCGAGCACTCGAGCCTTTTTTTGTTTCCCATACGAGATCCTTCAATCTTTTGAGTCGCACTGGTGGATGGTTTCGACATATGTAGTAATGTATGATGTGGTTTTTTGCAATAGATGCAAGTATATTTCCTCTTGCAATTTGCTCTTATGTGCGACATTCCCAAGCAATTATTGCAATATTTGTTCCGAAACACGTAGTCTATTCTCTGTTGTACAGAGAATGCTTTAAATGTGAGATAGTTTTTGAGGGGTGATCATCATTGCACAGTTTGCACATTGAGTCCAAGTTATCCTGTGAAACATATGTTTGCACTTTGGAGAACTCTGTATTTGTAAGATTCAATGAGCCTCTTGAATTCTTAATACTAGTTAGTCGTTCCAAAGCCTCATATCGGTCTATTAAGAATTGTGACATTTGGGTCCATTTAGGGAGCTCACGAGGGGATGTGAGCGACTGTTCCCATAAAGCTAATGTTAAATTGTGTAATTTAGTAGATATTAACCGAATCAGAATGGGGTCCCAACTTTGTATTTCGACACCAAGGGTGGCTAGAGATGCTAAGGAGTCATTTACAGAAGATTGTATCCTTCTAATTGACTCACTATCCTCCGAAATAGCTGGAGATATATCGAACAATACTTTTATCTGATTATCTACGAGAACGCGTTTGTTCTCATAGCGGGTTTGTAATGCATTCCATGCCAGTTCGAAGTTTTCGTGCGATAGGGGATATCTCTTCACAATTGCTCCTGCTTCACCTCTTGCTTTATTGCGAAGATGGTAAAGTCATGTCACTGGGGTTAATTTCGCGTGATTTATATAAAGCAATGTTAACATGTCCCGAAATGAAAGCAGTTGTTAATAACTGCCCTTGAAAATCCCAGTATCGCATGTAGGGAGTTTAATGCAATCACTTGAGTCTGGCAAATTTATGGTCTGAGCGAATTGCTGAGGTTGATTTGGATAGGGAGTTGATTGATACCTTGAATGGACAGGGCTATCCAACCATAACATCTTCAAAAGGACCAGTATCTGTGAATGACACTGGTAATATGATTCCACACAGAGGTTCTATCTATCCTTAAATCTCTGCTTTATCTCAGTTGTGATCAAATCATCTTCGGAAATCATAACTGCCTCGTAAGAACCGTCAAGTCTGTCCTATCTGACGTCTAAATCTCTCAATTTTACCTACAGTATGGATTCAGTCCGATCCTCTGGGAGGTAACTTAGAATCTCTCACAGAACAGCAGTAAATGATCGGAATCATTTCCTTAGCATTTGGGGTAGTATCGCGAGACTTAGAAGTTATTTTTTTTGCGAATTCAAATATTCAAGGTTTAGTGTTGGGGTGAATGAAAGTGGGTCTAATAGTGTTTATTGTAGGGGTCAAAACACGCAAATATGTGACAAGAGGGCTTTAACGATGGAAAATAAGGTATAAACGATTCCACGTATTCTTACACTTGTAAATAACGAAAAACCCGATGACGATAAATATCGCCGATTCACCGGTACGCAATTGTTTCTTCTATATTCCCAAAAAGTAGGGGTTAGGGGCCTAACGAAGGCACTAGATGTGGTATCTAGTTTCAAATACTTTAAAGATAAATAGAGTACTGAATTTAACCGACGTTCTCGGAAGGGTTAATCGAACTGACAATTGTAAGGGCAACCGGTATGAAATCTCTGGAATTTTTTTCGAAAACACAGAGATATATGAAAGTATGTATAAAATTTATTTTAAATTATAATTTGTTTAAAAGATCTTGAATAATAGTGTTAATAGTGTAATTATATAAATTAGTAAGTGATAAAATGTAATACGAAATTACGACGAGATATATTAGTAATAGACTTTATTATAATTATTAACCATAATTGATTAATAATTTAAGAGAAGAGATTTTCTTTTCCACTTCTCTTGTGAGCCGCAATAGAATAGAAGTGATCTTTCCAGACATCCCACTATATGAGCTCTGTTTAGGACCCTTTAAGCCAGCATATGTATATAGTTGTATATAGTTGTATATGGGAGCACCAAATTTCCCCGAAATATTTACTTATCCTCTGACGATATTTAACATTTTGTATATAATCACTGTTAATCTCTTGACAGTACTCTGTTAACGCAAAATTTGAGCATGTTACAAAAGTGTGGTTAGTGTCTTGGCTTTTCAAATTCGAATTTATCTTCACACACATGGAATTCAAAGAGTAACTCGATCAGTAACGCAAAAGAGTGCCTAACAAAAACAAAGCAAAAATAGCATGACTTTGACTCAAACTCTTTTTGCTTTATTCATGCATATACGAGTACATATATACTCTTTTTTGTTTCTCTCCGTTCTTTCTGATTTTATCTCTTTTTTTCTTTTATCCTTCCTCTTACTAGTGTAACGGGATAACGTGTTGGGTAGGGTAAAAATTAGTGCGTATATCCCACCAAATTATTCAAATGTTCATGCACTATTAGTTGGGATAAAAAATAGCACATAAATTTTCACAGCTTACCAAGTGTAACGGAATACTCTTCACGTTTAATAAAGGTGTGTACTTAAATATGAGTGTTTTTATTATATAAATAAAGATTCGGTACCTACATACTCATTGGAATTTTTTTTTTTATAACCTGCCTCACTTTTTTTTGTGTGGTAGTTCTTTGCCTCCTTTTTGTTTTACCAATAGTCAAGTATAACGGGATAAGTTGTTGTTGATAAGAAACGATATGGTATTTTTCCCAAAGTAAATTCTTTTTTTTTCTTTTACTTTAAAGAAATTCGGCAACACAGCTTTTTTAACTGTAATCTAACGGTTTTTGGCTTTTAGTTATTGTTGGTGGTTTTCCGCCTTTTTTATTTTTTCTTTATTTTATTTTTATAAGTATAACCAATATTTGTTATTTAATTTTTTTTTTTCGGTTAAATATTGAAAAATTTGTTTTTTCTTCAAATTATTTTTCAGGAATTTACTTATATATGTTTTTGTGAATAAGTAACTGATAATTAATTTGTGTTATATGGGTTTTTACTTCAATACTCCTTTAATTTAAGTTTAATTAACTAACCTTAGTTTGTTGTTAACCGTTGCTTTGTTGCTTTTTGTTATTTTTTGATAGAATTTTTTATTATTCGTTCTTTTTTTGTCTTCTTTTCGTTTAACTGTTGTAACGGCGTTCCGTTTGTTCTTTTCTTGTTAAAAACCCGATTTTTTTTTTCTTTTTACTAATAAAATTTGGTTTTTTCAACTTTTAAAAATGAAGAGAAAAAATTTTACATTAAGTTTAAAACGCACATTTTTTTATTTTTTTATTTATTTATTTATTTATTTATTTTTTTTTTTTTTTTTTTTTTTTTTGATGTAATATATATATCTTGTTATTATCTTAGCACAATTTTCTTTTTATTTCTTTAAAGAATTCAATTTTAAATATTTATTTTTCCTCTGTTTTGTTTCTGTTTTCTAAATTCACAAACACTAAGCACGCTTGCTTCATATATCGTTGTTATTGTTTTATTAATTTTTGCACGTACGCGTGTTTTTGTAACTCCTGTTTTTTATTGTTTGTGTTTTTTTTTTCTTTGTGCACGATCGCGAAACCCGAGTTAATTTTTTTTCTTCCTTACGCTTGGACTGTTCTTGACACACTGATTATGCTTGTTGTAATTTCTCCTTTGGTATCCTACTTTTTGTGATGGGAAAACAATGATGTCAACTAGCTGATTTTTTATATATATTAAAGCTGTAAAGGACCATGAACAAGTTTCGTGTGGATTTTATTGCTTACAGTTGAAAGTTGTGGACTGTAATTTTATATGGAACTGTAATTTTATATGGAACACCAACTCTTGTTAAAAATACATAATTTCTCATAAAAAAGGAAATTATATAAATGGATGAATAGCAACAATATATATTAGAGACAATATATTAATCATGTGTGTTTATGAGAGCTCACCTTGTATATTGAGGATGTCAAATGTATAATTTAAAAGATGAATTGTTAGCAATTCAAACAATTTTATTAAGTATTTAATAAAAAATTATAAATTTTGATTGATTCTTTATAGATATATGTATTATAAATTTTAAGTTTGGATTAGATTTAAAATTTGCAGAGAAAAAATTGATTTTATTAATATTTAAGATCAATGATGATTGCAAGTAGACGGTTAAAAATATTATAAAATGAATTTAAAATTTTTTGCAGGGCTTCCTTTTAGCAAACCAATTCAACACCCCTGGAATTTGGAATATTTCCAATATTAATATTCCTACTTCGGGAAATGTTCCAAATTACAGTGTTGTAAATGTATTTATAAAATGATCAATATAATTTTTCAAAGATAATAGCCGTTAAATTCAAATGTAATGTATTCAAAATAATTTGTATATATACTTATAAAATATGATTAAAATAATTTTTTCAAGTGAATCTTTTAAAAATTCAATGGGAACAAAAAATATCATATTGTCCAAAGGCTTTTGGACAAATTGTATACATTAGATTGCAGTTATGAAAAATCATTGTGCCGTGCTAGTGGTGAATGCATATATGGTTTCAGAAAAAATCTCAAAAATACTTATGATTTTAAATTCTTGAACATTTCTAATCATACTGTATTAAATGCCAATTTTTAAGTCAAAGTGATCCACTTCATCACAAATTAGATAAACTCTACTAATTGGTGGAATGAATTCGAAAAGTTTGAAGAATTTATGTATACAAGAACATGGCTCTTATAACTTCTGCATAGTAGGTGATTTGAAAGCAAGAATTGGTGATGAACAAGTCATAGATGGTAATTTGTTGAAAGATTTGCTGCGTGTCAATAAAACTAGACTTTTAAAAGACAAAGTATTATATATTAATGGCAACAAATTTTTAAATCTAATAGAAAATATAGCGGGATTGTGTTTCACGGTAGAACTGGTTATGATGCTCTAGAGGAATAAAGCTTTCGTGGAGTTATGGGTAGTTTCTATATTGATTTTTGTATTTGTTTACTTAACTTTCTCCAATATGTTGAGGATTTTTTCATTGCATATAAACCTTTCTCTGACCACACGCCTCTATGCTTAAAAATTAGATTACTGTGCCTTGTTTTTAACACAAATAGAAATACTGGCGTCCATAGACTACATTGGAACGGTAAATTCTCTACCAAATACGAAGATTATCTTTCACTAGTTTCTAGTTAGGTTGATGCCCGAAGTAATGCAACAGTTGAAGAATTGATTGTGAATCTATATGACAAAATAAAGCTAGCAAATGTTGCCAAAATGAGGAAATGTATCTTTGAACATTAGCAGTAATGCTTTGACTGGAGATGTGCCCGGGCTAGAAAAGGTTGATGGAATGTTGATGTTTTTTTTTTTAGTTTAATGCGTAATTGCGATCCAATGATAATTCCAGGACTATAAGTTGGTCAATGCTATGTTTCATTGATGCTATTCTAGAATCTCCTTTTGTGAAATTTATTCTGTCTTGAAGGCACTTAAAGATAATAAAGTGCCTGGCCAAGATAGAATCTGCAATGAGTTTTACAAAAATGCTCCTTAAAATTGTAGCTAGCTGTCTTTAACAAAATATACTACAAGAAAAAATACCATCCAGTTTCCAAATATCAATTCTGATACCTCTTTCGAAAAAAGGTGATCCAAAAATTCTATCAAATTATCGTGGGCTTTTCCTGATTAATACTCTAAGCAAAATGTTAAATACCATTATACTGAATCGTTAAACAAATGGACCGAAAATAAGATGATTTTGAACGAAATTCAAGTCAGATTTAGAAAAAATTATTCTACAGCCAACAGTATCTTCAATCTAGATAATATTGTGAAACTTAACAAGGCCAACAGTAAGAACACATATGCTTTCTAGTGTACCTAGTATTAGTATATTTTACAAGCTCTCATGCCAGGGTATGTCTTCCAAAATAATAAGAATCTTACAGCAAATGTAGAATAATACAGAAATTTATATCTGGGATGGCACCTCTTATTCAAAACCTTTTGACATCGAAGTGGATTTAAAACAGGCCTGTATATGTATTAAGTCCATTATTATTCTCACTTTATGAATATGTTTTGGCTGATATAATACCAGGAGGAGTTAATTTTCCTGTAGTTAATATAAAAATACTGCTTTATGCCCACGATCTGGTCATTTTATCAGTTTCCCCAATAGAATTACAAAACATAGTTGATTGCTTACGTAATTATTGTTCAACAAATCTAGATAAATCTAAAATAATGGTATTTCGCACAGGTACTAGAATTTCATTAAATTTAAACTGGACGTGTTGGTGGCGTTAATATTGAGATTGTGAATAGTTATAAATATCTTGGAGTCGACATTACATACAATCTCTCTTTTAGAAAGCATTTGAAAAACAAAATAGCTACCTCCAAATTGGCGATAAATTCTACTTTGACGAAATATATAAACAATCCGCTGGTATCACAGGATAATAAGCTTAATATATTTCAAGCAGCTTTTAGATCTATAAAGTTATATAACGCAAGTATGGGCTATATAAAATATGACGACGTTGTAAAAAATTTATAACGATTTTTTATCAAAAAAAGTTATTCCTACCCAAATAAACTCCTTATTATATGCAGCATATAGAAACAAACCTAGATTCACTATATCTATCTTCCTTAAGACATCAACTTTGGCAAACGTTTGGAGATCGTCCCCACTCTCATCGAATGTTAAAATTGCAATATTCAACTCCAACGCCAAGTCAATACTTTTATAGGGCTGCGAGACCTGGAACTCCGCACATCGCGACATCAAGGTTATTCAGGTATTCATTTTGGCCCAACACGACAGCATACACTATTTGCTGTCCAAACCAGTTAAAAACCAGTTAAATACCTATCGAGAGGGAAATAAGGAAACGAAAATGGAACTGGATTGGTCATACGCTAAGAAAACCCCATAACGACATAGCCCAAAATTGAAATCCACAGGGTAGTCGACGAAGAGGAAGGCTAGCCCAAACCTGAAGAAGACGGATAAAAAAAGTTGCGAAGCTGAGAAAAGGCTGGAGTGAGGTTAAAAATATGGCCATGGACAGTTAAAATTAGAGATCATTTGTTGAAGCCATATGCTTCTTAGAGCATCGAGAAGAATATACACTAAGAGACATTTAGGGAACTATTTGTATTGACAAAATAAAGTTACATATATGTTTACTAAATGTCTTAAACTTCTACTTCCTACACAGAGGAAAAAAGAGCGTTCTAAAATTGTTAACGGTTGATATCAAATTAAGAAAGAATCGTGAACAATCGTGCATCAAAATCGTGAACAAGTTGTACAAAAATACCAAAAGTTAATAAATTAAGAACGACCCGTTAGCAAATCTTGAACGATATGATACGAAATTAAGAATAAAATTAACATAAAGACTATATTATCAATTCAAGAACGATTTCGTATTCCGTCTAGGGCTGCCAGGCGTACTGTTTTATTAGTGCATGTACTGATTTTGTTGATTGTACTGATTTACGCATAACATGTAAATCAGGACTTTTATAAATTTTTTTTTTACTGTTTTTGTAATGATTTTTATTTCAAAATTTTTTCAGCACATAAAATTGTATTGTATTTATTTCTACTTATTCTCTTTGAAACACCTAGTGAAGTGTTTTTCGAGCTATAAAAAACAGTCAAGATTCAATAGGTATTGGTTATTTGTGTCAAGTTCTTCATGCTTGGTGTCTTTGTTCCCAACATTTTGCTGTTTTAAGTTAATCGTTCTATTAGGTTTCGGTTCATACTCTCTTTTATTTCGCTAAAACAACAAAAGTTTAATTTAACCCAAAACAACTTCATGAGGGTTTTGCTAGCCAATGTCACTATGAACTTATATATAAAGCTTAATTTCAGTTGCAATTTCCTCACAAGTTAATATATTGACATTGGTCCTTTTAGTTCTAGGTTATAATACTAAAGGTTATAATACCAAGTAACTTCAGGACAAATTACTGCAACCAATTAATTAAAACCTTTATATATAGATGTGTAAATAGAACCATATGTAGCAACTTTACCAGGGACTGAAACCGAACCCGAACGGGCCCAGGGTACAATAATCACAAAGTATGAAGTAAAAAGGGAATTTTATTTATCTGTTCAAAGTTTACAAGTGGAAAAGGAAGTGAGTTTTATAGGAGAATCAATATATTGATCTTCAGAAGGCGATGAAGATTTGCTAGAACAAATTCTAAAAAAGAAGGATATATATTATAAATAAATTTCCACGAATGTAAATGTCACCGGTACGCTTACTTAAAAATGAATTGCAATGTATAAAAAATATTGAGACTGCGAAAACAAAAAACATTTTATTATTTTGGGAGAGACATTATATTCGCAGTACCTGCTACGTAAGTAAGCGTCGAGAAGGCCTTTTCAGCATTCAAATTTATTTTGTCGCCAGAAAAACCTAATTTTAAAGACGAAAAGTTAAAAGGTATATTAATCATGAAATTGAACCAAAATTTCTTTGAATAACATACAAATTTCGTACTCATAAAACTTTTGTACCTTTTTAATTTTTAAACTCAACCCGAACTCTGAACCGAACACGAACTTGAACCAATTTTTACAGGTTTTCAGTCCCTGTTATAAATACATGTTCTGTTCATACAAATATACACAAGACAGACATAAAAATATGGTTTTTGATCTTAATGAAATATGTACGGATTTTTGATTGAATGTACTGAATTTATTTTCTGTTATGTACTGATTTCAATGATTTCAAATCTGGCAACCCTAATTCCGTCAATAACGATATAATCATATCAAAAACGATGTGGTTGTATATTAGGCACATATTGGTATCTGTTTTTATGGAAGTGTCATTTAAAAATGAAAAAAAAAAATTATTTTATTTAGAAAAGGATGAAATTTTTCGCAAGAAAACTCAACTGGAAATACGGATAGAAGGTGTTCAGAGCAATATGTTGATGGCGGCAAGAATCTTAAGAATCTAAGACTACAGATGATCTCCAAGGACTCGATGATGGTTCAATTACACCGCTCTAATCCATTTCATTGACCAGCTCCTTAACTTCATTACGTTTTGCAAAGGTATACTTCGAGGTGCCTGTTTTATCGGTCTCGCTTTGTCATTATTTATTTCGTGTTTGACTATAGCTGTTCTGCCTTGATTTTTATTTTTCGTGGCGAATTTGCAGGCTTACCTTTTTAACAGCTTTTTGGCTTTATTTCTTTCTGAAGCTGCTAGACCATTTCTCTACATTTTCGTCAAACACCTGTTGGTCCTTGGATGACATATTGGCAGGTTCTGGCAATTGTTCGCTGTTTATTAGTCTCTACTGGAGCACACTGGCCTACCACAGAGTTTTCACAAATAAATTGTTCGTGGTCTGATAGATTAAGCACTCTCATCGGGACTATTCTCTGTTTATTAGATTTGGCAAGATCCTTGGCTGATAACAAGTCCATCTTAACTTTTGCTGTCTCTACCACCCACAAGCGGTTGTCCTCATTAATTCCTTCCATACGCGCTTATTTCAATGATTCAGTCCGAGGTGCTAACCTTTTTTGTTTGACAGCAACTAACTTTCTGACGTGCACTTGATGCCGGTATTCCACGTCAAGAGGTATACCTACAATACGCCAACCCATTATCTGTTTCCCCATATTCAAATTGATACTATGGACTATCATAAAATCGACACCAATAATAACCTCGTCTATAATATCGGCAGCAATAAATACATGGCTTACAGTAATGTTCGCTATAGTCACCTTCACCGCAATTTTTCCGTAGACGGCAGTAGACTCCCCAGTAGCTGTTCGTAGTCTGATATTATTGAGTACCTCACACTTTCCCCTCACTATATCGGGTCTGATTATAGACTGTGCCGCACCGGTGTCTATAGTGAAGGTGTAATGACTGCCATTAATGTACCTGCACGCTGTAAGGTTACTGTTATTTTTCTGCATCACTGATATGGAGATTGTGTGGCCCTCGCTTGTGGAAGCTAACTCTTGCCCCTCAGTGCTAGCTCGTTTTAGTTTAATGGGGACTCTTTTGTTGTTTGATGTTAATTGGCCCGTTTATTATTTCTCGGTGGTAAAACGGATCTGGGCCTTTTTTGTGACGCTTTACAGTTTCTCTGGAAGTGCTCTTTCCGCAAATAAAACATTCAAATTTTGATTTCTGCTCAGCGAGGAGCGCTTTACCACCTCCTCTATTTTGTTGATTTCATCATCTTTCTGTGCCGCAACTTCTAAATTACGTACCTTGTGTATTTGTGGCTTTGTTATCGTGCAAGCTGTCTCCTGAGCTAGTGCGAACGCCACAGTATCTGCAGCTAGCTTAACATCGGAGTCTCGTATGCCGTTAACGAAGGCTTCGGTCTTGTGATGGCCTAATAGTGGATGGTTTTCCCCTGGATAGGTTAGCTACACCAACCTCTTCACTTCCATTGCAAATGCTTGAAATGATTCATTGGCCTTTTGAGTTTGTCACCTTAATTCCATACCATACAGCTCTCGTTTATGTCATTGATTCTCGTTTATGTTCATTTGTTTATGTTCGTTAATTGCACCATTAATTCCGTTTCTGTCGGCTACAGTATCGAACTGAAATTTGAATACGGATAGGGGTGAGCTACCATCAAAGCAAGTTGTTTTTACTCCGCTAGAAACTTCTGGTATAATACGCACTGGTTTTTTTTAGCACTGGAGACTTGATTTTCTCCTCCATTACAGCAAATTTTTCGTCAAGTCTTTTCTAAAATTAGCACTTGTGCCTCGACACCATTTACTCTTTTACTGGCCGTCTCATATATTTCCTGCAACTTCTCTGTTGTCGCTTTAGAAGTTTCTCGTATTTTGGCTCTACATGTTTCTAGTAGCTCAATAGAAGTTTTCTCAAGTTTCCTTTCAATTTTTCTGGCTTTCAGCTCTAGAAGTTTGCTGTATCTGAGCCAACAGATTTTCACTATCAGCTTTAGAAATTGCTTGTGCACTCGCCACAGTATTAATTTTTTCCATAAGGTTTTCATTATCAGCTCTAGAAGTTCCTTGTGCATTCGCCACAGCATTAATTTTTTCTATGAGCTTTTCAGTATCAGCTCTAGATGTTTCTTGTACCTCAGATAAAAGCATTCTGCTCTGTACCTTCATTTTTTCCATCATAGCAGCCAGCAGCAAATTAACGTACATACTAGTTGTTGTTGTAGGGGCACTTACCTCAGGATCACTCTTATCGTAAAATTCGTGAGTATTGATGTCTATACCACGTCTCTGAAATTCTTCTAACAAGTGTTTTTGTAATTCGGTCTTATTACCGGTCGTTGACAGCTCTAATTTATTTAATTCCCGTTTGAGCCCGTCCATTTCTAATTCTTGGAACTTCATTTTACTCCATTTGATTTATTTATTTTATTTTTATATATACAATCCCACTTCTGACAACAGTGTTACGTTTTAACCTTTTTAGAATAAAAAAAAGTTCGTTTAAATTGCGTTAAAATAAAATAAACACCACTTTATTTATTGTTTTACAGTTTTATTTATTTACTTCACTATAACTTTTGTACTGTTTGTCTTAGTACAACGCTTAATATTCTTTTATACAACAGTTTAATTTCTGCTTTAAAACAACTTTATTTAAAGACAGCCAAACGATAACTACTGACGTGTAGGTAAAGCAGCTCCTTCATATACCCAATTGCCTACAGTTTGGCAGTGCTGCCAAATTGACAGGGTGACACATGTCTACTAAATATACCAAAATTAAATTTTTTTTTATTTCCGTCACAATATGAACATATAAAAAGCGTTTGGAATACGCCCAAAAGTACCACAATGTACACACAAATGTTCCAAATGGGAACATGTAATATTCACCGACGAATGTAAGTTTCAAAAGTTTGGCGGCTTTACAATCAGATAATATTAAACCTACCGCGAAACATGGAAGCGGGTCGGTCATGGTCTGGGGATGTATGGAGGCAGATGGTGTTGGCAAGCTGAGGTTTATTAGATTTTAAGGGATAGGTAGTTGTGAAATTTTAGCCATAGGTGAAACTTCTGTATTGCTTCAAGATAATGATCCAAAGCATACTTCGAAGCTGGTAAGAGAATGGCTGCTAAACAATGTTAAAAATAAACTGGAAACCTCGACAATCTCCCGATCTAAATGTTATAGAGCAATTATGTGGTGTTCTGAAGCGTAACCTTAGAAAACGTCATATCACGTCAGTTTTAGGAACAACAAAAATGTTGGCCTTATGTATGCCGTCTTCTTTTTTTACTCATATTTTTTATTTATTTTATGCGAAATTCTTTTAAAAAACGTATACATATATAGCCCGCAAAGCTCATTAGCTTGACTGCAGTCACAAATTCGTTCTTAGAGTACAGTTTTTACAATTCAGTACATTCTTTTCTTAATATAATAATTTTAAAACAAATAACTATAAATGTAATTAAAATTTTCCTAAAGTACTTATTGTTTTAATTATTATTCATTTATTTTTTCCTTTGGTTTTATTTAAGTGTTTATAAAATATTAATTTATTACTTTATTTCTTCTATATTCGTTTGAAATACTAATAACATTAGATGATATTTTGTTTAAAATCGTTAGTATCAGATAGCGTGCTTCTACCGTATTCATTTTTAAATTGATTATTATTATTTTTTCTATTTAGATGTAATATGTACATATAAAAAATATTGGAGCATTTTTTATTAATCTTTTATAACAAAAAATCAATTTTTTATGTATGTATGTAAACTCTTGTTAGACTGTAGATGTATAAATTATTTCTAAGTGTTTATGATTTATTTCTGTTAGTATACATTTTATAATTATTTTATTGATCTTCTTTTATTTTTTTATATATTTATTATAAAATATTATATAAATATTTTTTTATTTAAATGTATTTGTGATGTTTTTAATTCTAGTAACCATTTTATAATTCAAATTTCCTATCAAATACATTGACAAAATTTTCTACATACAAACATTTTTCATTTATAAAATATTTTGTTTTTCTTTTATAAAATAAATTACAGTCTATACATAAAGTATTCTAAAGTTCTCTTTATAATTTACATATTATATAGGCTTTAATTAATTGATCTAAAATCACTTAAGAGAATAATAATTACAAATTAAAGAAGTCAAGAACTTCATCACTTAATTGAAATAGTTGTTAATTTGTATACATATATCTATATTATTCATTCTTTTAATTTCGTTATGGAGATTCGCAAGATTTCATATATATAGGATTACTAAATACATTAAAAAATCTTAGTTTATTGCGTTAATACGCATTTACAAGAAATCAGAATAAGTAATTTACATAATTGAGTGCGTATGTGTAATTTTCTATAAACAAATTATCATTTTATTTAATTCAAAAGATTATGATAATACTTTGATAATAATTACAAAACAGAAAATAAAATAAATTTCATTGAAAATTAAAACAAAACAAAAAGTGAATTCAAGAGAAAAGCAATAAAAAAATAAAAATGTAAAATTTAAAGCAGAAAGCTGCAAATAGTACCATATTTAAAAGTTTATTTGCACACTTATTACTTTTTTAGAAAAAGTTATGTATTTTTGTTCGCATAACTTTAGCTGATTTTTTCTTTAAAAAGTATTCTTCCATCTCGTCCAACTCATCCATAAATTTATTATCAGACATGAATGCTTTCTGACGAACATTTACCGACCTTGAAACATCCTATACAGTATAAGTATTTTTGGGGTAATCACTTTCCTCTTCTTCACTATACGTGTGCTGTTTTTCCTGACATACATCAGCTATTATATCTTCATCGGTTAGAATTCCAAAGCAGAGTAAATTATCATCAAAGCTTAAATAATTTTGATATTCTTGTGAAGACTCCTAGTTTTCCAATTCTTCTGTTTCAGTTAACACCTCTTGAGATTCGTTCTGAATGTCAAAAACATTATCAAACTTACACTAAAATGTTAACTTTTAAAATAGGAAAACTAGAATTTGTCATGGCATAAAAAATTTACTTTTCTGAAACAATTTTGAATAGAACTTGGTTTTACTGGAAACGTATTATACGGTCAGAGTCAAAATTTTGTATACAGTGAACAATAGTGGCTGCGGAGAATAATATCTCTAAAAGAAGCCGATATTTTTAAAATTGTGCACAAACAGACGTGCATGCATATGCACTTGATTTTATAATTTATCGAATTTCTTATTGAAGAATTCAAAAACTAGAATAATTAAATCCAAATATTTAAATTACAAACCACTTTAACTTACGAGAATTTAAAATAGAATAATAATCTCTAAATATTTAAAAAACCTCTTGAGATAATTTCTTGAACTCCCAAAAATTAAAACTAGAACGATAAACTGTCAATCTATGCGCAATACTTTTTACAAAATGTAATTTATTATAAATAAAATAAATTACGAAACACTTACCAGACATGAGTCAAAGAATATACAGTACTGTTCGAAACCTAAGCAACTTTTTCCCACTAAGTAATAATAGACTCATATCTTCTCTTTAAATAAATTTATAGAAAATATTTTTTTTATTTACTACTACACAAGGGTTCTTTAACCTAAAAATAACAACAAAAATTAAATCCCATTTCATTGGAAGTTATAATAAAATAAAAAGAAAATTAACATAAAAATTCGCTGATCAAAACCTAAGCAACTTTTAATATTTAGTACGATATTCTTTGTTTCTTACGACCTCAGTGCATCTTTTGGGCATAGATTCAATAAGATTTGATAGAATAGATGTTGGTATAGCTTCCCACTCTGATTTTAGACAGTTCATCAACTTCTGTTTATTTTTAAAGCGTCGAGTTCCAACTCTCCGTTTTAAAATTCCATAGAGGTTCTCTATGGGATACAAGTCTGGCAATTGAGGTGGCCAATCCAAAACTTGAACCCCATTAGCTGCTAACCAATCCTTGACCAACTTCGATGAGTGTTTCGGGTCATTGTCATGTTGAAATACCCATCGAAGTGGTATTTCCCACTCAGCATTGTTAAGCATGTGAGTTGCTAAAATATCTCTGTAAACAAAACGGTCCATTTTTGTTTGAATTTCTACAAAGGGACCAATACCACTGGCCGAAAAACAAGTCCAAACCATCACATGCTTTATTGTGGCTTTTGAGTACCGAGGATGTAGCCACTTTCCTTTTGGTCTTCTCACGTGGCAAACTCCATCTGAATTTAGTAAGTTAAATTTAGATTCATCACTAAACAAAACAGTTCTCCATTTGGATATAGTCCAATCCATATGTGCTCTAGCAAAATCCAACCTAAAATAACCAAAAAGCTGCGAAAATCAGAGACTATGTTGCAATCAATTAAACAAACCTCTTTTTTAAATGCTTCTTAGTCAGCATAGGCTTCTTAGATGGCATGAAGCTCCTTAAGTTTTGTTCCAATAAACGTTTTCTTACTGTGGAAGAACTAATCCGAAGTTCAAGCTCATTCACTATGTCTTTCGACGAAATAAATGGATTTTTTTAACTAGACGGAAAATTTTCTGGTCTGTTCGCGCAGAAGGTTCGAGGTCGCCCACCGCTATTGGCTTCCTCTGCTTTCCCAGTAGCTTTATTTTTTTTTATAAGTCGGGAAACTATTGATTTATTAATATTCAATTGGTTTGCTATAGAAATTTGGGATTTACCATTATTAAAAAGTTCTATAATCTTTAGCTTAAAAGCTGATCCATAAGGTGTTCGCGTCATGGTTGCACTTCTAAATAATTGGTACTACTTAACTGCATAAAATCAACCAATTTTTTTTTTTTTTTTTTTTTTATAAGACCAGCACCCAGAGATGGCCCCTACTCATGCAGTGCATTGTGCTGGTACTAGGAAAATAGGTTATGGGAAGGAGGACAGAAGGAGTAGTGTTTATGGACGTTAGATTTAAATTTACTCATGTCGTAGGTGGCAGGAAATACTTTCGCTGGAAGATTATTCCACAACCGAACAGTGCGACCAAAGAACGAATTCTCCCTATAATGCGTTGTGCGATTTACTGGACAATCAACTACAAAGGGATGCGATCTACGAGAAATACGAGTACTACGTAAAAATATATCATTTTTGGGAATTAATTCCTTAATTTCGTTAGAACACATTCCGTTATAGTACCGATAGAACAATGAAACACACGCCACATTGCGTACGCCTCTCCTGTACGCGGTCGAGAAGCTCCAAAATAGACTTTGAAGCACCGGCCCATACATGAGAGTTGTATTCCATTTTGGGACGGATATAGGTCTTGTAAATATTAAGGAGATCAGATGGGGTGAAGTATTTCTTGCACCGTCTCAAAAAACCAAGGGACTTGAATGCTTCTTTCGACACTTGAAATATGTGATCATTCCAACGAACGTCACAGTGAATTCTCATGCCCAGAACATCAAGAGCATCTGATTCCTCAATATCCACATTACCCATTGACACAGATGACAGCACACCACCACGCCTGTGTGTTAAAAAGCGACATTAAGCCTTACGTGCATTAAAATCGACCCTGTTCGCACGACCCCACTCGGAGACCTTCACCAAGTCACTTGTGAGTGTGACGTTCATATTCATCCTTCTTACCCCAACCTCCAAAAGGCTCGGTCTACGATCAAATGAATATGAGTGACAATTGTTGCTGTCATCCGCAAAAGAGTAGATAGGATTAGAGGTGAGAAGAAGAAAGTCGTTAAGAAATATTAGAAAAAGAGTAGGAGAAAGAACAGAGCCTTGCGGTACCCCTGAGTTTACCATGAACTCGTCGGATGAGACCCCATCTATAACCACTCTTATAGAGCGATCTCTGAGAAATTATTATTATTTTTTTCAGTAGCAATCATAACGGGACTAAACTTTTTGTTTAAAATTTTTGTTGTTGTTTTAGTTAATAATTCGCAACAAATACAACAATGTAAAAGTTGCTTAGGTTTCGAACAGCGAATTTTTAAGTTAATTTTGTTTTTGCTTTGTAATTTCTTCCAAAGACATTAAATTTATTTTTTGTTGTTATTACTATTATGTAGACTATATGTATAATAATAAATAACATGGAAATTTTTCATTAATCTATTTAAAGAGAACATATACGACCATGAGTATTTACTGGGGAAAAGTTGCTTAAGTTTCGAACAATACTGTATATATAAAAAGATGTTGCACTGCCTACATTTACTTTCCAGCATAAAAGTCCAAAATGGATTCATTATAAGTCCATAAGAGAAGGTAACTTATTCCTGTTCTCTTTCAGAGTTTGCCAGTGGAGAGCAATATCGCGAAAAAGATAATAATCTGAAACATAGATACGTATGTACGTACATATATACGTACTTCTTTTATTTTTTAATGGAAACGCACGAAAAAGAAAGAAAAAAGAATTTATGCATCGATGACACATACATACATATATTCGTATGTACATACCAGAGATTGACAAAAAGTACTCAAAACCAGAGTATACATAAGTACTTACCTATCTATATTTTTGAGTGTTTAATTCCAGATATAATTCCATTTCATACTTATAGCAAACATGTCTGTACACAACCATCTTAAATAATTTAAATAACATGTTTGTATACATGTTACTCGCTATACGCATAAAAATACTTGGGTGCGCGAATACTCATGCATTCGAAGTATGTGTATCAATAGGTATGGAAAAATACTAAGTACATTAAGTACTCATATGGCATGCGTCTGTGGATGAATAAAAGAAATGGTATGCTCTTTTACATCAACGTTTGTGTTTCTTCTTTGTTTTTTTGAGACAAGTTTATATATGTATATCTATGCCCAAGAAATAATCAAAGACAGAAAAAATTGTATTTTAAACAATAAGCATTCATAGAATATTATAAATAGCAATGGAAAATCATTTATAAAAAAACCTGATACTTTAGCATTGAAAAATCAAAGGATTATTGCGTTTGCTATTGTATTTTTTAATTCCATTTTTTTCTTTTTTTTTTGAAAACCCATTGAAGCACACTACCAGCTATAAAACTCATTGTCGTACACAAAATAAATGTTCAAAGGCACATATACAAACGCTCAATAAGAATATATACGATCTTTCGCTAGTAACAAAATTCCAAAAATTTTTATATACATACTTAAATGGAAGATCAAAAGCAAAAAATTTTCTACAAAAATATGGGGCAATCAAATGTAGCAAATCTGCAAAATTAGACAGTATAAGTCAATCGGAGTTTTCACGTTTTTATTAGCACTTGAACTTTTAAAGCGTACAGTTCAAGTTTTAATAATGAAGAACTGTGACGGAATTTTAGAGAAAATAAATAAAGGACTATACAACGTGCTACGAAAAACTGAAAAAGTGTTATATGGAAATGTTTTATTCTTGTTTTAAAAGGAATTTGAATCTTTTTTACAAGGCAGAGTATACTGCAAAAAATGCTGAAAGATTTTTAAGTTTATAAAGAATCAAACATCAAATTTAATTAAGCATAAATAAGTTCATTCACAGCCTCATAGCAGTTCAAATAAATACCGGGGAAATGCTTGCTTTGAAGCATTAATGAATTTTGCTATTGAAGACTGTCGTCTTTTAAGTAGCGTTAAAGGCTTCGGTTTTCGTAAATTAATTCAAAAGTGTCCACAAATTGGTGGAAAGTATGGTGAAAATGTTGATTTAGACAGCTTTGTTCCCAGTGCAAGGACATTATCAAGAAAAACGCAATTGATGCCCACAGAGAAAAAAAGAAATAAGTTCACACATACAGAATCCTATTACCAATGGTGAGTCTGCAGTTATAATTGATATGTGGAGCAACGATTCCATTAAGGGAAATTTCTTGTGTGCCACTTTACACTTTCAGTGCGTTTCGAACTTGAGATATTACCTTAGGAATAAAATCTATTTTATGTCTAATACAGCAATTAACATAAAACAAAAAATAAGCAGCCTCTTTGAAGGATTCGATGTGATTGATATATAGAGCTGCAAACAATCGATAGTATCAATAGTTATGTTTTTGGCTGACCATCAATAGTTATTTTTCACTATCGTTACTATCGTCAAATTCTTAGAGTAAATACGAAGGCCACTAAATGTAGTCAAAGTCAAATTTGCAAACATTTTCCGACGCAGGTTGTTAGCCGTCTGTAAACTCTTATAGTTACTTAGGGACACAGTTTAACAGTTTCTTAAATTTATATTTATTAAACTCAAATAAAGTATGAATTGTAACTAAAATATATTCGTGTATACGATTTTGCGTTTGGCCCAAACAAATTAATGTTCATTTCGTCAGACCATAACATGTTGCTCTAACTATTGCGGTGCAGGTGTTGCTTCTGTTTGCTGAGATTTGATACATTTCGAGGACTGTTACCCATAAGTCTAGCTTCCATAAGTTTTGTTTTCTTATTGTGCAACTTGAAACAGGAGAATAAGTTCATTTCTGATGCTTTAAGATGACTTAAAGGGATTAATCTTTGAAGTACGAATTAAAAGTTTATCAAAACTGACAGTTGTTCTACGCTTTCTTCCCATAGTCTCTGTAGTTTTCTTTCACTGTATCTTATTAATTACTTTAGTTTTGGTGCACATCACTTCATGGTCTGAACAATTTTCGCTATATATAAAGATTACTCTTGCATCAAAAAACTTCAATACTTCAAATCTTATGGCATACTGGAAAAAAATAAAGTCTCCCTATTATTTGTTTCAAAACTGTATATTTATTATTATTCTTTGCATTTCACTTAAATTCTAATATTGCTGCTAAAAGCAGCATTTAAAAGAATTCGATAATATCAATAGTTTTTTTTTTTTGCAACTCTACTGATATATCAAATGTGGTGTTCGTAACTGATCGCGAAGTAATATTTTAAGTGCACTAAGATATTTCACAAGATTAAACTGTTCAGACCATCTTTTTTCTAATGTCCTAACTGATGCTTTCGAATCTAAAAATGAATTAAAATACTTGCAAAAAAAATAGTAAAATACTTTAAAAAGGCCAATAAACAGTACATGCTGGAAACAACTTTTGAACTATGTCTTACAAGGTAGAATTCGAATTTCACAATGTGTGGGGATGAGTGGGTAAAAAAAAAAATATTTACTCCGAAAAAAAAAAAAACAGAGAAGAACCAAATGAAATTAGTTTTATTTAAAGAAAACTATACACTTGGTAAGTAAAAACATGTATCTTTGAGTTTGGGGGTTGTTCGGGTAAATGTAAAAATAAATTTTTACTCCGAGATTGAGTAGAAAAATAAAACAAATATTAGCTTTTTCTATATTTACTGGGGTAAGTAGTAAAACAAACATACCTTCGGGTTGAAAGTTGAGAATACAATAATAAATATAATTTCCTCTTATATTTTAACATATTTATAAATGCACGGTTGTACACAAAGATAATCTAATTTAAAATCTAAACGGATTAATACTTAAAACTAGGGTGACCAGCGTGAACACAATGTTTAAGACAATTTTTGAAAATTACGCAAAGATCAATGAAGTTCTTGTAGGTAATGTTTAAAGGCGGAGTATGTTGAATTTTAATTATTCTGTCCTCCAAGGCTTAGTAGAGATTTGTAAAAACATCGAAATAATTTTCGAGAAACTTCAAGCGAGTGCCTCTCCTACATTATGTTTCGTTATTCAATCCATTAATAAAATAAAAATTATTTGCCTTGTTCATAATAATGAAGGAGCTGAAATCGCGGCTATAAAGATTAATATAATGTCGCACTTAAAGAAATGGAGTTCAAATTTAACTATTTTACATAAAGCAGCATTGTTTTTGTATCCTCCTGCAATATTTTTACAGTCAAATTAAATAAACAATATAAAAGAATTTTGTATTGAAAAACTAACCGAAAATCATACTGAAGTATTGACAGAATTTTATCACACATATCAGTCAACACCAGCAATACAACCACTTATTAAAGACACACACACGTGAGTACTATCCGGGTCCCCGATAAGTACGTCACCACAAGTTTTTAAGCCATCATCTTCAAATTTAAGTTTATTCTTTCCATGTTTAATAAACACGCCAGTCGCTGTACTGGAAACAGAAAGAGATGAAGTCGAGCGTTTCTGCAATGAAAAGGTAGGGATTACAGAGGATTTCGAAGTAATGCTATGGTGGAAAAACAATTCTATAAAATATCCCAACTTATCAAAACTAGCTGTGAAAATATTGTCTATTCCTACTAGAAGCGCAGCATCCGTACGCGTTTTTTCCTTAGCTGTAAATATTATTATACCGAAAAAAGAAATCGGTTGGAACCCAAAACAATAGACAGTATTGAGTTTTTAAATTCTTTGTATAAAAAAAATAGTGCTAAAATATAGTATACCAGCGACTACTTCCTAGTTAGTAGTAATGAGATGTAAATTTGTTCCTTGTTTTTATAGCTAAACATTATTATAAGTAAATATATATTTTATTAAATTAAATTATCTAAAAATTAAACATCTAAATTTTTTAATGAATTTAATAAGAAATTCGGTTTGCTCTTATTTTGTAAATTTGATCGAAATTTACAATAAGCCTTAAAACAGTTGCTCTTGGCCGGACACTGATGAAGTATTTAAATAATTATCCTAAATAAAAGCTTAAACATACAAAAACTTATTAGAGAATTTTTTATCACATGAATTTTTATTGATGTAAATGTTATCAAAATTTTTTCTCAGTTTTTATTTTTTATTTTTTTTTTTTAATAAAACCCGTTGAAAATGTTTTGAAAATAGCCCACATATTAGCTTTACTAAAATGTAAAACACTTTTATTTACTGTATCACAGCGACTTCAAAGGGACTTATTTTGCAGAAATATACTCCAAGTGTACTTTGTGTATACTCGAGTAGAAATATACCAATACCCAAGTATAAATATACCCATACTCATACACACTTTACACTTATAAATGCAGGTATGATAGGCACTCCACGAAACTCCTACATGCAGAGGTTCCAGATAATGTTGATTAAAAATCGGCATATTTAAAAAATAAAATCGACATTATCGGCACTGCGATATCAAGAAATCGGCAAATTAAAATTTCGCATTTTAAATACGATACTGATATTTTTATTAACAAAACTAACAAAATAAAACAATGCGGCAACGTTTATAACATATAAAATAATATAAAAAAAATATATTAAATAAACGTTACATAAAAAAATCGCATTTTGTTGTTAGTACAATGAGACACATTCGCTTATGTCAATTTTCGAGAAAAAAAATGTAAAGCAAAGTGCAGGCAAATTGGGTATAGCCAGCAACAGCAAATTCTATCAAAATAAAGATCTCAAACATACGTCAGGTGTCACAAAGCTTTCGTTGATCCGTAATTATATCAAACTTTAAAAAATACCCAAGTTGAACCCAGAAATTATGTAAATTAACAATTATTGGATGAATTGGCTAAGGGAGTCCATCAAAAAAGTCGACAGCTTAAAGCAGGGTAAAACCTGTTTTTTTAAGCACAACCCACAAGTTTTATTATGTTTTATTAATGCTTTTAAATTTCGTTCAATTCTGGGGGCGTTGTATACCACGAACTGCTAAAACCGAGGTACACACTACTATTACTTTGTTTGTACCGTAAATTATGAGAAAATGGCTGGAATATAAGGACAAACATAATAAAGTTATTATCTTGTGTGACAACGCTTAGCTTCACGTCGCAAAATTGGGAAAAATATTTTACTAACGATCAAATGCGATATCGTACCGCATCTGCCCAATTCTCCGTACATTGCTTTTTCTTACTACTTACTGTTTCGACGGATACAACATGATTTGGCAGGTCATCGTTCCACTTCTTTAAAAGAAATGGCTTCAAAATTAGATCGCCTCTACAGACGAGATGTTTTTTCGAGACGTGATTAGAGAGAGGTGAGGAAAAGCTGTTAACAATGATGGACAATATTTTGATTTACTGGTTAATTCATTATCTTAAAAAAAATCATTTTTGTAGCTAAAAAATTAAGAAATTTGCACATTTATATATACTTTTTTGCAAATATGCCGTAAAAACTTTTAAATTAAATTTGTTTTACTGATTATAAAAAAAAAAATTAAAATTCCACCCGGATTTTTTTAATATAATACCCAATAAAACCTGGGTGGGTTTAATTGTGTTACCTAGTGGGTTGCCAACGCTGACTTAAAGTGATTATTAGAAATATTGAACTCCATAGTGCAGAAAGTATGACAAAATTCGTCAAACTCAATTCTAAGAAACTTTCTGTCTGTTCTAGATTACAAAGGATATCAAAATTGTTACTCATTGACCGATTATTGCATTTTAAGCATTCATAATTTACTTTGTTTGATTATGCGTTGATTTGAAAAATTTGATTATATGAATATGTAGCAAGTATTTCAGTGTTTTCAATAATTTTAACTTTTACTAAAACAAATAAATTTGCCGTGTTTTTAGATTTCCTTGAAAAATCGGCATTTCGGCATTGTGATAATATTATGGCAAAAAATGGGCAAAATGCCGATAAGTTGGCAAATATGGCAGACCTGCCTACATGCAGGGTTATCAGATCTAGCGATTTCTCGCCAAACGTGGCAATTATAAAAGTAATTTGGCGTCCTAATTTTCAGTTCGGCGACTTGGCGACTTTTTGGCGACTTAGAAATTAGTTGGCGATTTTGTTGGCTATTTTTGATTAAAAAATACGAAAAATTAAAATTATTATTTTGGTATTTTTATATATGAAATTCGTGAACATGCTGTATTTGTGCAATGAGAAATTTCTAGTTGCCTATATGGCAACTTTTTTTTGTCGCATAGAGTTTTTTAATTCCCATAAAAGGCAATGTGTCGAAAATAAAGTGTATAACGTTGTAGATATATAACAATAATGAGACAACATATATATTATATATATTCAAATAAGTGAATAATAAACCGGTTTTGCTCTTAAAGATGTACCGTTATATTATGTTTATTTAAATTTATGTAAATAAGTGCAAAATTCAATGCGTCAAAATGATAAGGTCAGTGATGCATTTATCCAAACTTTTATTTAAACTAAACATTAATCAATTATTTTTAACATTTTAAAGTGACTATACATAACATTTTATAGTTTGGATGAATTGAGCAAATATTAAGGTGACCTTATCATTTTGAAGCACACCTTAGTGTTTTTAAACGGAACTCATTTAAGGGCCTAGTTTTTAAAATAGAAAAAATAAAAAATTTTAAAGAAAACTAAAAATTTTATTATTTAATTACAATACTAAGCTTTAAAGTTGTTAATATTAGACCCTTTAAAGATTAAAATAAATTCTTGAATTATAGTATCCCTAAACCCACTTACAATCTATGTATATACTAATTTATGTTCAACTCCTGATTTCGACAGAAGTATGGTCTTATATTTATTTTTTTATTAAACTTGCTAGATAATGCAGAAACTTGCGAAGTTATTTTCAACAATCAGCTTTCATGGTTTAATCATATATTGGTCGCGTATATCGGTGGCTAAGAAACCTTTGGGCCATTAAACACTCAACACCTTTTGAAATACTACCTTGAATAAAAAGGTTTTGGAATAACCCCCGTGTGGCGGTCCCATCTTGGCTACGCAGCCAAGAGTACATCTATCTCTACGTGTGTTGGCGATTTTTTAAAAAACAAATAAATATGTTAAGAGGATCATAAAGACATAACAATATCTCTCCATCTAAATCCAATGATCTTACCTGGCTCTAAGTCATTCTAAGGAAAGCAGCTTGTCTCTAAATCTGTCTTCTCTAGAAATGATCTGGCCTTGCGACTATTCCGTCTGCCTCTGAGTTCCATTCAATGGTCAGTTCAGCTAAGTAGTAATTTTGATTCCTCGGAGTGCGCAATCTGGATATTTTTCAATATTTTCCAGATACGTGTATCATCAAAATGCGCCGTATACAGCGGTTTATAAATGACTGAATGAAATTAGCATCAATTATAGCCGCATTCCATGAGCCGTAATCATAAAAAATAGACTTCATACAATTATCGTCCTTGGAGAGATAAATGGAGAATGCTCTATAGCATTCAGTCGGCCAAAAGAATGGCTGCCTGGGTTCAATCTTTTCTGAACATCAGCACTGGAACCGCCGGACATAGTGAGGATACTGTCGAGATAGCAAAAAATCGGGTAACACCCAAATTTCTGTTTTCAATTCCGGAGATCATTGTTATTAGCATTGATTCGAATAATTTTGCTTTTGGAGATGTTTTTCCGCAAGCCTGATCTGTATGCCTGTCCGCCTGTATAGAATTCAGCTTTAGTTGCATCTCGCAATATCTATGAGCCTGGAGGTAGGTATCGTCTGCGTGATATAAGTCTTCTAACTTTGTGTTAAGTACCCAGGTTATACTAAGTTGTACACAATCGGTGACAACGATAAACAGCAGTAGAGAAAAAGCACAACCTTGCCTAAAAGGTATTTTCTTAATGTTATAGCTGAACCCAAAAATGAAGAAAAAGTTTTTAAGTAGCTAATTTGTTCAAATTAATTTTAATTTTATTTTTTAATTAATCGTCCAAATTATTAAAAAATGTTTGTAGAAATAGATTCTTTTCAATTTTATTATATTTTCTTGTTTTTAAATACTTTTAACTCTTTTTTATGCGCGTTTTAATTATAAATATTTACATTAATTAAAATTTTGTGCTTTTTATTTCCTTTTGAGTAGGAGGCCTGCTCGTTCCTTTGTTCTCACTAACACAACTACATTTTTACTATTGCACATTACTGGTTTAAAAGTACACAAAACCCTACTTTTGTCATTTGCTGGTACATACATATGTTCTCTTAGAGAGCAATGTTGTGAGAAGAGAGTAAGCTGAAACATACATAGTGTTACAAAAATCAGGTTGGGCACCCCTGCGTTTATTACATTGCTAAAATAAAATCAACAAGTGCTACTTAAAAATAACCAAATCAAAAACAAAAAACATTAGCAGAAAGTAAGTCAATAAAAACGGAACGGCAACAACAATAATTAAGCAGGAAAGAAAACAAGTAACGGGCCAACCAACAACAAATACTAGGAGCTGAAAAAAGTAGATGTTTAAATTCGAATGGCTACATAAGAACTAAAACGAAAATAAAAGAAAGAAGTGGAATCTACCTAAAATATCGAGAGATTCGAAAGCCTTCAAAGTATTGTTTACGTAGTCGTATAAAAAGCACATCGGTGCAAACCATGAAGCAATAAACAAAGGTGACATCGGCAGGTTTTCAAAATAGAATGTATTAAAAGAAATTTTAATGATAATTGAAAAAAAATGTTTTTTTTTCATATATAACATATTAAAAATTCATTTAAATTTGTTAAATAAGTTAAAATTTATTAAAACTAAATTATCATATTTACATATGTAAGATAAAATACATACATACATATATATGAAATATGTTTTTAGAAATTATTACACTTTAAAATCATTTTAAGTTTTATTAATACATATGTATGCGGCTTATTTAAAATGATGTTATTGTTTTGTTTAATTTTCTTTTTCTGGATTTTAAATTTTCAAAGAGTTTCTGATTTAACTTTCTTAATTTAAATACATTTTAGATTTAAAAAAAAGTGTTTTACTTTATTTTAAAATTCAACGTGGTTGGCTCGTTCTTTATGTGTCTTAATAAAGTCTATTGTTACTATAGTTCGGGTCATTGTATATTTCAAAAATTTTCTCTAATTGCTGCATATTTTCAATAGTTCTTTTCCAGTAGTCCTCGACAAGCACGAAAGATTAATTTTTTTAAATATTTTCAATACTTGGAATTATTTTATAAAAAAAGCCTCAAAAACACGTCAACTAAATTTTGATTTAAATATTAATTTAAATTTTTAGGCTTAAGCGTAAGACGCAGTTAAAGTTAACATTGCGTATACGCAACGCTGTGCTCTAATAAGTTAAGGAGAAAAAAAGAAAATTATTGTACACTTTATAGTCGAACACCTCAATTTAATACTTAATTTCATTATTTTTATTGAAGTTGTTGTCTATAATTAATTATTGATCATTTTATTCTATATTTTAATGTAAAATAGATTATTTTGCTTTAAAAACAGAACACAAAGGCGTACGTTACACACAGTCTCATCGAGAGAGAGAGAGAGAAAAAGACCTACACAAAGCGTAATCTCTTATTATTTGATTCATGGGTGCAAACAGCTCTGTCAATTTCAACAGTAATTTGGTGTTCTTATTAAAGAGATTTTTGATAAACTAATACATATACTTATATTGTACTTAGATCTGGCAATTGTGGCAGATGTGCTGGAACGTTTAGAACGTTGTAAATAGCCCCATACACCTAACATACTTTTTCGAAACATTGTCTTAGTCAATATTAACTATTAATAAAATAAATTTCCGAAGATTTTGTAACTACGTTTTTGTTTTAAGCAAATAAATACATTAATTAATCTAAACTACACAGATTTTGAAATTTTAGAATAAAAACTTAAAAACTTCTTCTACAAAACTAGCAAAACAAGATAAACCTTGCAATATGACAACACTGGTTGTAAACTCAGTGAGTAGAGTTTATTTGGTGGAAACTCAGCGAACGTGTTATTGGTTCAAACTCAGTGTAAGAGAGTTTAGTGTTGTTTAACTCTAGTTGAAGGGGTTGTGATCAAACCTAAGCTGTAACTACGATCGGGTTGGAAGATTGTTAAGTAAAAAAAATCTGTCGAGTAATTGTTGTTGTTTACAAAGCTGAAAACAGACGGATTAATTAAGAATAGAAATTGTTATTGCTTGTAAAAAGGTTACAAGCAGTGGTGCACAAAACTGTGTGAATAAAGGATTTTAATTAAAAACTAAATTTTAAAAAGGAAAAAACGTAATAATACGTTTATATCTACGTAAGTATGTAGGTTCCAGCTTATGAATGTACGTACATATGTACGTACGTGTTTCAGCTGATTCTCCTTCTCACGATATTGCTCTCAACTGGAACATATGCGCGTATGTACACATGTATGTATGTATATGTCATCGATGCACAAATTGTTTTTGTTTCGTTTTCGTGCTTTCCATTAACAAAATAATAGAAGTTAGTGACGAAACAGAATACATCCGCAACTTCAAGCAAAAACTGTCAAAAAAAAGATGGCACATAATGAAATCGACAGCCGCAACTTCAAATACTGTCAATTGCTCCTTTTGCTTTTATTTTTTTTTAGCTCCAAAACAGTAACATATGTTTTTTGTTAATAAAATGCATAAAATTCGGTGAACGTACGGCAACACCACATAAAGATTGTGAGAGCACAATTAACGACTCACGACTGCTTTTACCGACGATTTTTTATGTCATTTTGTATAAAAAAATCGTCAAGCTCCAGTTCTGTTCCATCTATAAATAAGAAAACGACTTTAAATTAAGCTGATATTAATGTAAGATGAAAAATATATGTTTTGTTGTTGTATAAATAAAAATTGATCGACTCGCATCGAATAATTCCTTATAAATATCATTAAAAATAATGTCTTTATGTATTTGAAAGAAAATTTTTACAAATTTGCATACATTTTTGTTGATTTTTTTTTCCTATGAAGACACTAAATAAATTAATACTTAGTGAGTCAAAATTTTAACTTTTTCAGGGTTGTTATATTCAAAAAAAAAAAAAACAATAATCAATAATTATAGAATAAAAATAAGTGCTATTTAACTGTTATCTTTCTGCCTGATTATTGCAGATATTTTCTAAAATTTTTTTGCAGTAGCATGTTTTAAAGGCGTAAATATTTTTTAAACCTTTTAAAAATTTATTTTGAAAATCCATGCAATAATATGTTATTTTACTTCCCCGATAATAAATTTTTTCACTGTTTATTTTCCTACTAGTAATTTTTTTTACTGAATGAAACATATGTATTTATATGTGTTTTTAAGAGGGGCTATCTATGATAGGTTATTATCCCATTTTGTTTCGCTTAAATGACCACTAGTGTAAAAATTGGCGGAATTGTATAACGCCCCATTATATAATCGGCCATATATAGTAAATATTATTTTCTCACTTCCCCGCGGAAAAGTAAGAACTTTAACACGTAGGCGCTTCTTGTATAGAGCCTTTTCGCATCTAAGTATTGCGGCACTCGAAGATCTCGCTTGTTTGCGTAGCGAATCAGTATGATCGCGTGTGTTATTACTCCAATATCTGAATGCTTTCTCTCTGGATCTGACTGAAAGTTTGCAAGTCTGATTAAACCAAGACTTATTTCTTGATTTAATAGGAAGCTTTCTGAATGGGATGAAATTATCCATACCTAGCCTTATTATATTGACAAACATTTCGGCCATGGCATTCACGTTATGTACTGAACACAATCATCTTATGTACTGTAATGCACAATAAAATGAAGGAGCTGTTTGTTACACTGAATTACAAAGACACATTCTTAGCAGAAATTGACAAGCAAGAACTGCGGGAGCCATTGAATCGCTAGCAGACAGTCGGGCGGGTGGTGTTCTGTCCTCTCTTGTGCAAAATCCTGTTCACATACAGAGATTGTATATTAAAGACTCCCTATTTTTTTTTTGACTAAGATATTGCTGTTACGTTAAAGGGGGACCATTTCGACTATAAGACAAAACAACAGCCCGATTATAGTCGACTGTATAAAAAAAAAAACTAAACAAAAGTCATATATTATTGACTACACCTAAAATGAGAGCAGTATCAGGTGCTATTGATACACATGTCTCTTTATCCTCCCTACCTAGTTCCTATAGATCGAATTTAACAAGAACCCAAAACATAGCAGTATCAGTTGTTATTGATACGCTCGTCTCTTAACCCTCCAAAATCTTGTTTCTAAAGACGCAAATTTGTTAGGAACCCAAAACATTTTCACACCTAAATTATTGCCACACGAAGAAAAACACTTAACTAAGGAATTATTGAGACATTATTTAAAATTCAAAAATTTGTTCATTTCCAATTCAAAAGTCTTAGTCTTAAATCAATAATATTCATAGTTTGCTTAAATACTAAAATTTAAAGATTATCCCTATATGATGAGAGCATTTTTTTTAACCTCACTGTAACTATAAAAATTCAGTAATAACACAATACTTTTATTATTATATGTACAAAAGAAAATTTATATATACATATATATATATATATATATATATATATATAAATATATATATATCTGTATGTTAATTATAAATAGTTTAAATAATATTTTCATACAAAAAAACAACAACAAAATTTTATAAATGTAGCAGCAAGAATGATCACAAGAGAAAGAGAAAAAAAAGATATTAAGTTTAATCATACATAAGGGTTTAGGAGATAGATTAATGATCATTATTGCTATACAAACATGTTAATTTAAATATTAGGTATATAATTCAATTTTGGACTCACCAAACATGTAGATCTCGATTAATTGAAGGCCTCCAAGACTCGATGTACATGTGGTAGAAGGTCGTTAAAATTGCTGAAAATTCTTAAAATTGTTATTAATAAATATATATATTTTTTAAAATCAAAATAACCATTTACGCAATACTAAATGCTCACACCTACATACATACTGTGCTATCACTTTAATATTTACGTAAATTAGAACTATTAATCTAACTTTTTTTTCTTAGATTCATTTAAAAACTTAATTCATATGCTTCTTATATTTCTTCTTAATCTTATTTATGGAACAATCGTAATGATATTTTATTACGACAACATAGCAAACATTTAATATTCAAAAGGAATAAAGCGAAATTTAATAATGATCATTACGATTGCTTCAAACATTCTGTTTGTTTTTATATTGTTTTATTATTATATTCTTCTTACATATTTACTTTTTAGTTAAGACAGGTTTTAATGAAATTGAGGGTGTTGAATATGTTTTATATGCATTCTTTTTTTGAAGTTAAATTTTTGTTTTGTTACTAACGGAAAAATTTTAACGGGTTTGAAAAAATAACGGTTAGATTAGGACTATGTAACGGTAAACAAATTCATTATAGGCTATGGAGGTTATAAGGTGATTAGTGTGAGTGTTTTAAATGTTACATATGGATGGTTATTTAAATATACTTTGACTTACCGAGTTAAAGATTCTCCTCTTGATTAGTTCTGATGATTTTGGTCCACTGTTTCTCAAAATTAATATGCTATTTGGCAAACCTTGTTCTAGTTAAGATTATGCAAGCCTTTGATTATGTGCTTCGTTGATTTTAAATATATCACAATTCCGTTTCATTGGTTTTTTACTATGGGTTGCAATAGCGTTTAGGTGAGCTTCAACAAGGAGTTTGCAAAAGGTGTACTTCAAAGCCAGTTAAAGCGGTTAGGACAATCATTTGTTATCGAGTGGATGTTGATCCTGACATAAAATTGAAAACCTAGTTAGCACAAAAATATATTTCGACAGATGTTAGGAGAAGAATTCTTACCGTTTTATATAGTCCTCAGAGGCATACGAAGACCGAATGGGTCTCCAAAGTTCGCCTCTGATTTCCTAGTGGAAATCTCCAGAAAATTCTTCTGTTCTTGTATTCAACACAAAAATTTTTGTTTTTGGTCACACTATTATTTGAAAAGTCTTAAATAGTTTCTATGTTCTTTTCTTTCCTTCTAACTACAGACACTGATATTTATTAAACACTTTAATAAAATGATTATTATTATCTCACTTTATAAATTTTTATTAATTTTATTTATTTTTTTTTTTTAAATTCACAGATTAATAATAGTCCGAGGCAATGTATTACTATACAAGGTTAAAAATTAAATGATCAAATAATAAAAATGCCTTTCGAAAGAAGCTTCTATTCAAAATATGTAAATAAGAACAATAATGTCAAACTGCATTCTCTTGAGAATGAAGTAAATAATATTTGATTGCTGTTATAGCCTTTACCCCTTATATTCCAAAATTATATGTACTAAAAGGTATAAAATATAAAACATAAGAACAATATATACATATAAAGTATAAAACGTAAGAAAAAAAATTTTTGCATATTATTAGACCCTTACCCCTTAAATATAAACATGTATATGTAATTAAAGTTACATATGAATTAAACTAAAATTTTATTTTTAGTTTTTTTAAGATAGCTTCAGACTAATCTTTGAAGCGCTCTTTATTTTTTTAATGTTAATTAATGAAGAGTTACAATTGAACTGATATTAAAATATATATTTACTTAAAATAATAAATAGTGCAGTATTCACTAAATTTCACCCAGACGCAAAGTCAGCAATTATGTTTAGAAGTGTTGCAACATAAGTTTATTACCTTTGTTTCTAATTTGCTTAGGTAAGCTTTAACGTGCAATGACCTGAAGTATTTAAATTTAGTTGTAAATATTTTGGTTCTTAACTCCTCCGCCCATAAATTCGATCGTCCTCGATTGACTCAAAAGTAAGGTATTTCATTTATTCTCTTAACAGGTGTTTTAACTTGTTTTTTTTTCAACCTGTGAACTTTTTGTGGGTTGCAAAATGAATGTTGTTATAGGTTTCCTCTATGATCTCTTCAGTGTCCAAATTTTGAGGCTAACGGTGCCTAAGAGGGTAAGGGATATCATAACATTTCTAACCCATGCTTCTTTTTTAATGTTATGTATCGCTTTTATGTTGTTTAAATGTAGCTCTTGGAGTGATTCCTATGACAATATGCTCAGGCTCTTTTCTTCTATTGGAGTTTCTTGCATCAGGGCTGGAATCGGTTTCATCTGGTTTGCTTCTAGGTTCTGATATAATTTGTCATCTATTTTTATAGTTGTATTGTCAAATTTAATAACAAATGTTCCATTTAATTTATAGGTAATTGTTTCTGTTGAAATAGTTGTATTAGCATCATTTAGTAATATTATCCCGTCTGCGATTTCTTCAACACGAGGAATATGGTAAACGTTGCTCTTTGTGCATGAGGATTGTTTATTGAATATAATATTTGTTATACAATTATCTTTACTTAGATCTAATAAATGCATTTTCTTACAAATTTTAATTTTGTTATAAAATTCACAATTTTCTTTTATTGCATAAGTTTCTTTTTCATTCAAAAATATTTCTGTAAAATTCAAATTTATTATTGTATTATTCTTTATAATTGGTTTTACAATAAGTTTTTATATAATATTTCACTTGTAATAGGAATTTTAATGATATATAAAATATTTGTGTTATTACTTAGAACATTTATGTTCGATAATTCTAAAGCTTCTTCAATGTTGTTAAAAGGCATGTTTTCTTTTTTTAATTGATTAATTACAAAATTCATTTCTTTTTTGTTTAACAAATACGAGTTTATTATATTATATTTTTCCCATTGTATGGTATGTTTAACATTTATGATTCCTTCTTTAGCTAATCTAATTTTATTTGATAATATTTCACTATTTTCATTTAAAATAAAATTATCTTTTCTTATGGAATTAGAAAATGTGTTAATAAGTTTGGTGATATTATTTAATTGATTACTGAAGTCAGTATTAATTATTAATTGTTTATTATTATTACCTGTTAGTTCATCTAATGTTTTGTAAATATATTCTGCGTCATCGCGGTCAGGGCATCCGGCAATAATTTTCCAAATTTTTCCTAATGTATTAATTGATCTAGATTTTCTTTTTGGTGCGTAGTTCTTAAGTGTCTTTAATAAGTCTATAGTTTGAAATAATTCGTATTTTAGCGTTGGTTGTAGACGATTCGTGTCAGGTATATATGTTTCAATATATTCTTTTGTTTTTTGCAAAAAATCGTCATAAGAATTTAGATCTATTTGATGTATAAATTTAAATGTTCCTTCCTGAATTTTTCCGTTTCCGTCACCTATCATCACAACATGCGAGTCCGTGTAATTAAGTATTTGAACTTCTGCTTTAAGCAGTGGTAGGAACAGTCTGTAACCAAAAATAATTTATAAACAAAATAGTATGTAGATTTATTTGAAATATTAATTTTTTATATGGTCTTTATGAACCGTTCTATTAGATTCTGTTAATACGGTACTCCTGTTATTTTCCTTCACTATTTCCTCTTTATATCTTGATGACAATTTAGATCCTAATCTTTTATTAATTTTTACATAAATTTTCTGACCTGGGGTATATTCCTTAAAAGGTTTTCGTTTTTTGTTATGATTTTCAATATCTTTTGCTTGTTTCTTGACTATGGCTTCTATATTTTCCTTTCTTGCGTTTTCATATTGTTCTGGACTAGTACTAACTCTTCTTCCGAAGAATAATTCTATGGGTTTTTTGCCTGTTGTTGAGTGTATGGTGTAATTATATTCATAAACCGCTCTGTCTAGTAATTCTTCAAAGGTACTATGTGTCTTTTCTGTTTTAAGACAACGCATAATTTCTGACAATGTGGAATGAAATCGTTCCACTTGGCCATTAACGGTACTTTTGTAGGGAGGAGTCTTGAAAACTTTTATGTTCAGCTGATCTTCAAGCATAAATAAAATTGAATCTGAATTTAAAGATTTTTCGTTATCTACAACTACCATCCTGGGGACACTAAAATCAAATAATATTTTCCTTAATGGTTCTCTAATATCTGTTATTGACCTGGAATTTATAACCGTTACCTGTGCGTATTTTGTAAGCTTGTCTATTGCAGTTAGTGTTAAATGTTTTTCAGTGGACCAAATGTCTACGTGTAATATTTCTCCTGCATATTGTGGGATTGCAATAGGTGATACATTTGATTTATTAGGGTGTCTATCGTATTTTCCTTCTTTACAAACTTTACATTCTTTTATTATTTTATTAAGTTTGTCACTCATCTTTGGAAAGTAATATTTTTCTAATAGTTGCAACTTATTTTCTTTAGCGTTTCTATGGGCTCTTTTATGCACTTTTGGAGATTCTTCTTCTTGTCTAAAGGAGTCAACCAAATCTTCTACTTGAGTTTGTGTGTATCTACTTTGTCCTTAAAAAACTCACATTTATCGAGTTGAACTTTCATATTTGCATGGTGTAAAGTGGTGAATACTTCAGCAATATCTTTTACATGTTGATGTTCTTTTGAACTAGAGATTATTATGTCATCTATGTAGACATAACATCTCTCTCCAATGTGAGGACGCAAAATGTCATCCAGCGCGCGTTGAAAAATAGCTGGAGCGTTTTTTAGCCCAAATGGCAATCGTGTAAATTCGAATTTACAATTATTAATGGAAAATGCTGTTTTCTCAATATCTTTGGATTTTAAAGGTATTTGGTGAAACCCGCTTTTCAAGTCTAATACAGTAAAATAACGACTTTTTGCTAATTGTGCGAGTACTTCATTAATTTCAGGCAATGGATATTTATCTGAAATAGTGATAGAATTTAACTTTCTGTAGTCTATAACCATCCTGAACTTTCGTTCCCCGCTTGCGTCAAGTTTTTTTAGAACAATCCATACGGGTGAATTTTATGGGAATTTTGATGGTCTGATGATGCCGTCTTTAAATAATGTTCTAACTTGGTCTTCAATTTCCTTCTTAAGGCTCATGGGGTACGGATAGGCCTTTGAGTAAACTGGGTCATTTGTCCTTGTACGTATTTCGCCTGTTATACGTGTAGTGTAAGTCAGTTTTTCGTCAGGAGCTGAAAAAAGGTTGTGGTATTTCGACACAATTTGCCTTAATTTTTCCTGTTGTTCATGAGTCATGTGGCTAGTTCTGAGATCAGTCATGTGAATATCGTCTGCTGGGAGCTGTTTAAGTGCAATTCTTTTCCCATTTCCAAGTACCATGTAATTGTCTTTCGTATAAATGATAGCATCAAGGTCTTTTAATGTGTCATTTCCAATGATTCCTTGGAATATTTTCAGTTGTGGTAATAAATAGAATTTAACCGGAACGTCCGTTTGTCCGAATAAAAAGGTATTTGTGTGAAGTCTGTCCACCTACGGAATTTGCATAGAAATTTTCCTTATTTGGAATAGGGTTTCTTACTATATTCGGTGTAATATAATTTTTGTTTGATCCAGTGTCGATTAAGATTTTTATAATCATTCCGTCATCCATCTTGCACTCAAAATATGGCAAGGTGGATGAATTTAATCTAAAAAATGAATTTCGTTGATAGAGTTATATTTCTGATCGTGGTCTCTTGTATAGTCCGCTTGGTCATCGATGTATTCATTTAATGTTTGTCCGTCAATGTCGTCCTCTAAGTCTATTTTATCAATATAATTGTCGATTTCGTCTGTCTCCAGTATATTTGAATCGTTGTTCGATCCTAGTTTTAAATGGAAATTCCTACTTTGTTTACGAGCTTCTGGATGTGGTGGAGGTGGTCGTTTGCCATAAAGTCCGTTGTTCGCTGGTCTCTTCATATAATTTATGTTCCTAGTTCTCATACTCTGGTCAACGTCCATTGGTTCTGGTCTTGGTTGTGGTTTTGGTATAAAAGGTCTTGGGGGAGTGTAATTTGTATGGTGGTTTTGGTGATTTTGGCTGTATTGATTGTATTTGGGAATGGCTCCTTGATTTTGATAGTAGTGCAATCCGTGAGGAGGTTGTTGTCTTTGGAATTGTTTGGTTGTTTGCTTTGGTCGAGGTGGTGGAGGAATGTGTGCTAATTCTGGATAGAATGTTGGTTGATTCCGGGTCAGAATAGTCGTAAATTTCCTGTAATGAGCATAGCTAGTCCTAAAGTTCTGGTTCTCCAGCTTTAAACACAAATGTAGGGCTTTTGGTAAGTCCGATGGTTCTTTCATAGCTAAAAGTCTGGGAAGATCTCCTTTCAACCCTCTTATGAAGGTGTCCAAAGCCTTATTCCTGTAAGTTTGTGTCAATAGGTGCAAAGATTCCTGTCCTATGTCCATAGCGCTAATCCTGTTAAGTATAAGGGATAAATGGTCATAGACCTTCTGGTAGAATTCCTGAATCGTTTCTGTTCCCTGAACCAATGAAGTTAACTGATATTCGAGAGTACTAACATCTCTCTTATCTGCATAGTGCAGAGTTAAGCAGCGAGAAATACTTTCCCAGTTTTAGGGTGTATTGTACGATTCTAATATGGCATCTGCACTGCCAACAATTTTATTCCTTATTACGCTAAGGATTCCAAAGTATTTGGGTGTTTCCCTTAAATGTTTGTAAATATTCAAAATTCGCTCAACAGACTTCCTCCAGGAACTATATTCTCCTGGTTGTCCTGTATATTCTCTTAAGCTTCTGCCTATGTCAGGTACCCTGTCCAAGTCATTTAGTTGTGCCCTATGTTGCGGATCAATTACTTGATCTTGGTCAATCACCTGATTCCTAGCATTGTCGGGATTTCTAACTTGTTCTTGTATTGCCTCGGTGATCATTCTCCCAATTTCCATTTCTAAATCCCTCATATTAAATGGTACCTGATTTTCCTGTACGTTCACTACAGGTGGCCTGATTAAATTATTTGGGTTTGACATTTTAACAAGGAATATGAGATGGCTAACTTTTTTTTAATTATGTAGTGTTATTGTTATTATTATTTATTATTATTTTTTATTATTATGAAACTGGAGGATCCCGTAGGAATCGCAGCCTCGAATTTTATTTTTTTATTGAATCCCGTGGGATTTTAATTAGATTATTGTTTAATATTTCTTAAATCTAGTGTTAGTTTATACTTCTGCATCCTTTATATTTATTTTATCCTCTTTAAAAATTTTCACAAAATATTGATTTATCTTTTGTATTGTATTTTATTTCTTCTTTACTTTGCTTTTATTTTACTTCAATTTTTCTTTCACGCAAAAATAATTTATATATTATTTTATATTTTATTTTTTTATTTACTTTTTAAGTTTTTTAAAATTTACTTAAATATTTTTGCTTAATAACAAAATAATTTGTTTCTAGTATTTAGCTAGGATATAATTTTAACTCTTGAATCTTGTTATTGTGTTTTATATTTTAGATTTATTACACTTTTTGTTAATTTAATATTCATGCCTTTTACTTACATTAAATATAAACTAATCATCCTTAAATATAAGTGGAGTAGCGGCAGTTGATTTCCATACCCTTTCTTCTGTCCGAACCAGTTACTCGGGGGCCCTTTTGTTTCTGCTTACTATTCTTCGGGATACCGCGGGAACGTGCTGTCTTGCAGGACGATTTAATTTTTATGCGTACTGGATTATCCTTTAGGTAAACACTGCCCTATTCTTCGAGGACGTGGTAACGTGCTCATTTGCAGGACTATTTGTTTTACTACCGTACTAGGTTATCCTTTTGGCAACCGCGGTCCCTGCTCGGGCGCCAATTAAACTAAAATTTTATTTTTAGTTTTTTTAAGATAGCTTCAGATTAATGTCTGAAGCGTTCTTTATTTTTTTAATGTTAATTAATGAAGAGTTACAATTGAACTGATACTAAAATATATTTTTACTTAAAATAATAAATAATGCAATATTCAATAAATTTCACCCACACGCAAAGTCAGCAATTATGTTTAAAAGTATTGCAACATAAGTCTATTACCTTTGTTGCTAATTTGCTTAGATAAGCTTTAACGTGCAATGACCTGAAGTATTTAAATTTAGTTGTAAATGTTTTGGTTCTTAACTTATACAAATCATATTAAAGTTCTCGCAGATGTTGTGTGTTTATCCTATAAGCATGTTGCTAAACACATACTTCCGCACCATGTTCATGCGATCACTTGGTGGTGTAAACATATCCAAACACCGAGAAACATGTATAACAGGGATGTGCAAAAATATAGAAACTAATGAAATAATTTTATAAACCTTTCAATAAACCATATAAAAAAAACATCTGTATTTTTCCGATAAATCGAATATGTTAAAGGGTAAACAGAAAAAAGTGCACATATAAAACCGTTCACCACAGTTAGAAGCAAGGAAACAAAGTTTCCAATTGAAGTGCCCGTAGAAATCGTTAAGCTCGGCTCAATGAGCTTTCCCGTAATTGAAAGCCAAGCGCTTCGTAGCTGTATGTGAAGCGTTATGATGAGTGAAGAACAGGAAAGAGGCAGAAATGAATATTCCAGCAACAACTCCTCCAAGCGGTTCGCACCTAAAGGTTTATTAGGGAATAGAGGAAAAGAGGGAAAAAAAACTGATGGTAGGGGACATAACACTTGTTCCAATAATGCCCGTCTTTAATGCCGTTTACAATACGTTTATTTATTTAAGTGTCAGGTGTGTGTTTATTCTTTTACGATAGTACTTACTCCGTTCACTTCACTTTTACAAACTTTTTTGTTATTTGTTTTAATATTAATATTGAGTTTGTTTTTCCTGTTTTAATATTGAATTTTTCGTTTTGTTGTTTGACTTAATATTGTTATTTCGTTATTTGTTTTTAACATATTTTGTTTTGTTACTATGCTGGTCACTTTATTGTTGTTTTAGTTATTGTTGTTTTACTCCAATTTTCTTTTGCAAATTATTTCGTCAAGTATTGTGGTAGTTATGTATTTTTTTGTTTCTAATATTATTGATGCGATATTCTTCATAAAAAATTTTTTATAAATTAAGATTATGTTATTGTTGTTGAATTTGAAATCATAGTGCTTCGTCAAGTGATATACATATGTATATTTTTTTATGTTCTGAATGTTGTTGATTTTTTTTCTTTTCCCCCGTTCACTTATTTTTGCTGATTTTTATTTTATTTTAGTTTTGTAATATTTATTGTTTGTAATTAAAAAACTAACACTAGACATTGTGGACGGACAAGCGAAACACGTATTAACGGTACGAAAGACAGAACACTACTCCAAAAACAAAGGATTTCGCATATGACCTTTTTGACATTATTTTTAACGTATACCACAGTAGGTGGTGAGGATACATAATCAAGAAAAAACAATTAAACATTTTGAAATATGTACTTAAAAAGTCGGGAAATATACTTTATATAATGTAAGCGATAAAGCATCATAATTTCGTTACATATCAATACATTTTCGCTCACACAATACTTAATAATGATGATCATGAAATTTTATCATTACTATTTTTATTATTCATTTCGTTTCTATTCAATACAGATGAATAACTATGAAAAGAGAACAATCAACTTTCGGTGGTTAAGAGACAAGTGTAATGAAGCTTGTGTGTTTACTTATACAAGAGCATAGTAACATTACAAATGTAAAACAAAACATGCCTTGAACAAATATCGACAAAGCTCATACAAAAACAATACGCTTTTGAAGATCAGTGTTGCCAGATGTAGGAAAAAGGAAAATTATTAAAGACATTTTTAAAACATACACAACTAACATAATCGCAAAAAGGAAGTTAAAAAAAGTCTAAAAAATTTAAAGAAAAGATTTCAATAATGATTTCATTTGGTAAAATATCACATTTAGATAAGATATTTATTCTATAGTATCTTTCGCTATCATGAAATGTTTTTATAACTGTTAATGTACATATAAATATTGCAATATTGTCAATATTGTTTCGTTTTAACATTTTTAAAACGTTTGAGTTCGTTTGAATTGCGTTTAAAGTAAAGTAAATACCGTTTTTTATTTCGTTGTTTTACTGTTATATTTCTATTTACTACACAACAACTCTTATACAGTTTACAACAACTTAATATTCGCTAAAACAAAATTTTTATTGTCGCTTTAACATTCTTTATCTTACGATAGCCAAACGATAACTAACTGACATATAGGTAAAACAGCCATTTATATACATAATTGCCTGCATTTTAGAAGGTTCAGGAAATATCGACGATCTTCTATTTCCATATCCGCTAATTCAAATGTAACGAAAAGTTGGTCGATGTGGCAGTGCTGCCAAATTGACATATACCAAAATCCTACAACAAAGTGTTGTATTTTTATTTTCGTAACAATATTTAAAACTTTGTATTTGCGTATGAACAACATGGCAACATTGCTAATGCGTATTAACAAGAAAATGTGAGATGAGAGCGAGAACTACGAAATAAAAATCGTTTCAGTGAACAATCTCTTTGTGTTAACTAAGTGAAACAATATGTTCTCACTCATGGTATGAATAAAGCAACTGTTTGGTGTTCTGATTTTTATTGGAAATAGGGTTTTTGTCAATGAACATATTGTGGTGTGTCCATGAACATTTCGCAAAAACAATTAAATAATTAATTAAGTAAATAATTAAATTAAGTAACTTTTAACTAACCAAAAACACAAAAACCCAAATAAATAAAAATAGAATATTACAGTTTTTTATGGATGATGGCATGTGTACTATTTGTTTGAAATAATAACAATTGTAAAAACATATCCAGCACACATATGTTGGCCACACAAGTCGCTTATCTATGCATTTTATATGCATTATTTGTATTATTATGTTATTATTTGTAGATAAAATTTTAAATATATAAGAAAATGTAAAATTAGAATTAAGATTAGTATTAAACCATAGTTGTAACTAAAAAAGCAAAAAATAAAGAACCACTTATAAAAAAACCTCTGTAGTTTTTTTCTTTATCATTGTATAAACTCAATACATGGCGATCCTGCCAAAATGGTGGAAAAAGTGCTTTTATTTAATAAAAATCGAAATATATAAAAAATTAAACTGGCAACAACAAGAGTTTTAAATAGATACATGAAAAAAAATTACGCAAATAATTACAACGTTAAGTGCACTAAAGTGTTATAAAAACACCCTAACATAATTTTTAACGCCAATAATTCAATCGATAACGACTACTGTATGCATATCAGGAAGAATCACGCACCACAAAAATAAAAATATGAGATATATAAACAAGCTCTTAATAACTTTTACATACTAACATATAAACAAAAATAAATATATGTAAGAATAATAAAAAGCACTGACATATTTATAAAAAGAAACATTTGTGAAAGGATTTTGTAATAAAAATAAAAAGGAGTCAACGTTTATTTATAAAAAAATATATATATTTTCATAAACCAAAAAAAAAAATATATATATATAATAATAATCATTAGCATTAGTCTAGAAGTTTTTATTGTGTTGTGTATTTTAACAATAGCAGTCCATGCATAATACGCTATGTAAAACGTTACATCAAGAAATAAATAAAAAAGATTAATTTTTTAATAAAAAAGAGTCTATCAAAATAAAAGATATACTCGTATGTATATATATATATATATATATATATATATATATATATATATATATATATATATATCTGATATATATATATATATCTGATATATATATATATATATCTGATATATATATATATATATATATATATATATATATATATATATATACATATACATGGCGATCCTGCCAAAATATATATATATATATATATATATATATATATATATATATATATATATATATATATAAAAGTCTATCAAAATAAAAGATATACTCGTATGTATATATATATATATATATATATATATATATATATATATATATATATACATGGCGATCCTGCCAAAATATATATATATATATATATATATATATATATATATATATATATATATATATATATATATATAAAAGTCTATCAAAAAGTCTATCAAAATAAAAGATATATATATATATATATATATATATATATATATATATATATATATATATATATATATATATTGTAGCGGTTTTGAAACTGAATGCATTTCACTCTTTTTAAATGTTCATTGGCTTCAATGTTCGGTGCTTGGAAAGCTTGAAAGGCTGAGCTCGCTGGATTGGGGAGGGTTCTTGAACACTGAAGACCTAGTACTACGCGCTAGAAAAGAGAAACTACATCTTTCCAAGACTTAACTATACTGAACTTAATTATTAGATTATTAAGAAATTAAGTATTAGGTTAACTGCATTATATAAAAGAAGTCATTATCTTACAGAACTGCAAATAACATTTTTATAAACAAAATTCATATTTAAATTAAGTTAATAAAATTTAAAATCATTAAATAATGTTATCCATTTAAAATTGTGCAATTATGTTAAAATTTGTATGTTAACAATAAAAATCCTAAGATAACTCTCTCGTTAATAAAATAAAAAAAACTGTTATACTTAGTAGCAATTGTTGTTGTTATACATCTCATATACTTATGTTAAATCCAATGATCTTGTTATAATGTTGCTGACGTCATATACTGTAATTATCTGATTTTTTTGTGTCTCCGCTTTATGTTAATTCCTTTGTTGAAACACATTCCTGGTCAACTAATTAGCACTTATCTGTTCACTTCTTGTTAATTTTACCCGTTTTATGTTAGTTCTGTTTAATTAAAGATTAAGAAATAGGATTTTGCTGTGGTAGTTTTCAAATGACTCTTGATGTTTGGTTTATTGCATGTTGAATTTTGTTATATGGCGATCTTGTAAAATTTATATATAGGGTGAACTGTCAATTGTTTTTCTTAATAGTGACTTCTAAGACTGATGTGGACCATCTAATGTAGACTATTGTGCTTTCTCACTGTAAGACTTCCTTCGCAACAATTATTATTTTTTTTACATATACATGTTATTACAATGGATGTACGGTATATTAGACAAATTGAATTTAGATTTTCCGTATATTCTCTATCTATCAAATCCTGTTCACTTAACATCACACATTAAAAACCCCATTTATATGTCTTGATTTACGCTTGCAGTACAATAAAACTCTAGAAATGTTCTAGGTTAATAACTACTTAAATTGCTAAAGACAAAACTTACCAAAGTGAATTGGGTTTAATAATAAAAAAATTACAATATGTATCCCAATTTCGACTTTTAAAATTTAAGGTTATTAATATAGAAAGAATTTTCACTATTTTTTTTTTTACAATATAATAATAATTAAGAAACCATTTGAGGTTATAATTTTTACTTTACTTCTATTATAAATCAATATCTCTCAGAATAACACCAATATCTTGATAACTGCAAAAAAAAGGAGACACTTATCACGTGATATCTCTATTTATACTCCACAATTTACTAGGTTTGTAATAATGGAGAGTACATATTAACCGGTAAATATATCGATAAATTGGCAATGTTGTTAACTCTATTCTTGAGCTGTGATTCTTTACACTAATGTAAAGAATTAAATGTTATTATTTAAAACAAAGTTTAGTAAAAATAGTTATGCCCGTCAGTGTAATGTTACATTATTAAAAATAGATAAATAAAATTCAACATTTAGGTATATTCTTACATTAAATATTATAAGTTCATATTCTAATTAGATGTTAATGACTATTGTGATTGAAGAAGTTAATATACTACATTATTAATTATTAAAAAGAAGAAGAATATTATTGATTAAATGGTTTCTGTCAAATTTGAATTATTAATAATATAAACCAATAGAGAAAATCTGTTACAATATGTACATCTAATTAAACACATATATGAAAATTGGGTCATTAAATAAAATAAAATATAAACTTTTAAATTATGTTATGAAAACTGTCTATTATAAACTCATAATACATATATAAGCTAGTTTTTTATACATAAATGCGGAACTGATAAGGTTAACATCAAATGCTAGTTAATCATTAATAATCCGTATACATTAGAAACAATTCTGAATAAGAAAGAAGAATTAAAATACATCATTTTAGAAGCAGAAAATATGGTATTTAAAGCAAAAGTCATAAATACAGAGCGTTTATTGTCACAATTAAGCAGATTGCACACTGAATATTAAAATATATTTAAGCAACACGAATACAATAGGAATAGAATATCAGAAATCATGGCTAGGAACTCAGAAGTGCAACAAGTAGAGACACACCTCTCATTAGACATGAATAAATTAACTTCTATTTCAAAACTGATTCCAAAATTTTATGCAAATATGGAAGAAATAAACACATTTCTATCAAGCACAGAAATAGTAAATCTTAGCATACCAACAACGAAACAAAAAGCCTTATTTGGATTTTGTCTTTAAAACAAAATTGGACATGAAAGTCCAGAACAGAGTCAAACAGGTGAATATTCCACAATTTTTGCCTCATTCTTGTCCTCCGCTCTTCGGAAAGCTCTATTTTTAATTAAGAGAATGCTCGTTTGGCAGAACTCAACGATTTTTTGATTAGAAACTTTGTTTCCTTGACTCAAAGGTCGATGTCATGGCAGAAATGGTAGTAAATACTCTTAGGTTTTTACCTTTTTAAAAACGTGTATTTATGAGTTCGTGGATTGTAGTTAAAATAAAATAAATCTTGTGTTTAGTTTTTAATTAAAATTCTTTATTCAACACAGTTTTGTGCACCACTGCTTGTAACCTTTTACAAGCAATAGCAATTTTTATTCTTAATTACTCTTTCTGTTTACTACTTTGTAAATAACAACAATTACTCTACAGATCTTTCTACTTAAAGATCTTCCAGCCCGATCGTAGTTACAACTTAGGTTCGATCTTCAACCAGAGTTTAACCCCGCCAAACTCTCTTACACTGAGTTCAAACCAATAACACGTTCGCTGAGTTTACACCAAATAAACTGATTGTTTTTAGCATCGATGTCCTTTTTATATGGCTGAGTAAAGAACACTTCGAAAGCTTTCGAACCTCTCGATTATTCAGGTAGATACCATTTCTTTTATTTTCTATTTATTTCTTATGTAGCCATGCGAATACAAACATCTACGAGTACTTCTTTCAGCTCTTAGTATTTGTTGTTGCTTGTTATTGTCTGTTACTTGGTTTCTTTGCTGTTAGGTTTTATTGTTGCTGTGTTATTTCTATTTACTTTATCTCTGTTAATGTTTGTTGTTGTCGATTCTGTTTATTTATAAAAAGCACGTTTAGTTGTTCTTGTAGCTTTTGTTTATTTATTTTAGCGGTGTAATAAGCGCAGTGATACCTAACCTGATTCTTGTAACACTGCCGCCCTCTTAAGCCTGTTCGTCCCCAATAGGCTCATTGCTTCCTCTTCCGTAACTTGCCAATCGTTCTATGTGCAGTACTTTCATTTTAGCTCTTGGGCTGTTGTGTTTCTGTATTCGGTAAACCACAACATTTATCCTTTTGGTTACATTATAAGGTCCATCCCAGTTCGTTGGTAGCTTTGGAGACACTCCTTTCTTCCGCTGTGGGTTGTAGAGTAGTACCAGTTGTCTCTCATGGAACCATTTGCACTTGCTGCTCGAGCATACCTGGCGGAAGGAAGGGACCATTATTAGATTGGAGATTGTATTTCCGTCTGCACTTCCCAGCTTTGGTATAAGCACCCGTCTATCAGCTTTAACCTATTCCATTAAGCCTTTATTAGAGGGCTATCTGCTGATATCTCTTTACTAGTAGGCCGTTTGTCTCTTTCTTTGGCCGCTATTATCCTTGCCAGTACTGGGTCTTTCCTCTGAGCCGTTGACCGGTACTCGTCAACCTCAAGACGTAATTGATAATGGTTTCTTTGGCCTTATCACCTGTTTTATCAGCGGCTATCTCACGTTTGTCTTTACTCTTTTCACTCTTGTAACAAGTTTCACTGTTACGTGGCAATCTCTTCATGTCACAGCCTCTTTTATGCCCAACACCATTATGTCCAACATCACTCATATTAAGGCGCTCATTTATTCGTACCCTGTTGTGCGGCTCTCCTCTATCGGTAAGGCGTTTACCACTAAATTCTTCGGGCTTTCTATAGCTAGTGTTTTTCCATTTGTCATATTTCCAAGGTGACGCAGATCTTGCACTTTTGAGCGGTTGTGAGGCATTCATTTTAATAAAACTTATTTGACTGTACTTGAATATTTTTACTTGACTAATATATACTTGTAAAAGAAAAAGAAAAAAGAAAAGTTGTCACATATGTCATTGAAATAAAAAGCATTTTTTTTTAATTTTCGTTATAGTTTCAAAATTTGAAAAAGAATCATCAAAAAGAATAAATAAATAAAAATATTTGAAAATTGAAATTTGAAAAAAAAGGAAAAAAGTAATTTAATTTTTTTTTTTTGTTATTTTAAAAGAAAATCCAAGATTTTAAGCCTGAATAAGATTATATTAAATTGTGATAAAAAATAGATTGAGAAATTCGGGGCCTTTGTGATCAAACAAAATCCTGTTCCAATTTGGAACAAGGGTTCCCACAGATATCAAGGCAATACAACCCTTCACAGTTTGGAATCTTCTTAAAAAAAACAAGAAGAGAAAAAGATAAAATAAGATAAAAAATTGGGAAAATTAAATAAAGAAAACACAATACAATTAAATAAATTATAGTTTTTTTTTAAGAAACAGATTTAAAAAAAAAGTATCGTTAATTATTTTTATTATTTCATTAACTTCATTATTTGAAAATTTAATTCAGTCATTTTTTTATCTATAATCATTTTATTTTAACATTATTCTAATTGAGTGAAAATTACAAAAATAATCCAAAAATATTTGTAACACCTGAAGCCCTCGACTACAGGCCTGTGGTCATCGTGGGATTAATCTATGAAAATTAGTGAGTTCTAAATCTTATTTATTTTTGTATTTCACTCAATCAAATTATTTTATTCGAATTCATAAAAATGGTAGTTTGAAGTTTCGAATTAAAAAAATAGTGATTTTTTTGTTTGTTTGTTTTTTTACCCTTATAAGAGTTTGCATACAGAATATATTTTTTTGTTTTGAGTTTTTTTTAGTATTAAAGAATACTTAGTTTTTTTGTAAATTTTTTTTTTATTCAATTAAATTCAAAAAGTGTTAATTTTGAAAATTCGTATTTAATTCGTTCTTTTTATACTACGGCTATATAATATAATTTTTGTTGTTTTCTCAAAAGAATGTATTTTTTTATTATATTTAATTAGAATTTGAATCAAAATTTTATTATAATGTTCTTAATAATTTTATTTATTTTTCTGATCTTTAAATAAATAATTTATAATGAAATTTTAATTGCTAACTATTTCTAATTTCCACGAAAGGTTAAGGTTGTAGATAGGTGTATACTGAATAGGGCTATCCAACCTATAAAGTATGTCATGCTATCACATACTTAGGGAGGGTATAGAAAATGGGGAGTTATGAACATCTTAACGCTCTCCTATAAATAACCAGCTTTGCGATTAATTAGTTCTTTTCTTTATTTTATTTTACTTGCCGATTTGAGAATAATCTATCTAAATATAATTTTGTGTGTTTGACCCTAAGTCCAGATATTTAGTGGCAAGAACCATCCCAATTTCTCTGAGCGAGGCCGGATCATCAGGTAGCACAACCACTAACTACGCGGAGCCAAAGAGGTCGGTTCGTTACGCGATGCCATACAATGCCTTTGAAAATGACCGCTCTTGCCACAGTTTTGGCACTTACGTTTTGCCTTTTGCTCTTTTTCGGCCAAAAGCCGTTCTACCACCTCTTTGACAGCTACAATGATCTCTTCTTTGGTATTTACGGTTTTCATGCTATACACTTTATGTACCTGTGGCTTGGATATCGTGCAAGCTGTCTCCTAAGCCAGTGTAAACACCACAGTATCTGCAAAGGTCGCCTTTTGTGCTGCACGTACAGCTAGTTTAACATCAGGGTCTCGTAAGCCGTCGACGAAGGCTTCGGTCTTCAGATAATCTACTAGTGGGTGGTTTTACCCTAAATAGGTTAGCTGCTTACGCTGTAGCGCCACCATTAAGTCATTGTAGTTGTTTCTGCAGCTGGCTGGCATGGTTTCTAAAATTTCTGCTGCAGCACCTTTTAACGCCAAAATTAACTCTAAAGCCTTCTGTTCATCGTCCCATCTATTTCTGTTGGCAACTGTCTCGAATTGGAATTTAAATACGGATAAGGGTGAGTTACCATCAAAGCAAGGTGTTTTTATTCTGCTAGAAACTTCTGGTATATGACGCACTGGTTTGGGTTGCTGGCACTGTAGACTATTGATTTTCTCTTCTATTACATTAAATTTTTCCTCAACAGTCTTTTCTAGATTTGTCACTCTTGCGTCGACGTTATCAACCCATTTGCTTATCGTCTCATATATTTCTTGCAGCTTCTCTATTGTTGCACTCGACGCTTCTTCAAATTTCTTTTCAATTTTTGCCAGAAAATTCTCATTATCAGCTTTAGAAATTTCTTACGCACTCGCCAGACCATTAATTTTTTTCCATAAGCTTTTCATTATCGGGCTTAGAAGATTCGTTTATCCGCGTCAACAGCTTTTCATTATCAGCTTTAGAAGATTCTTTTACCTGCGCCAACAGCTTTTCATTATCAGCTTTAGAAGATTCTTTTACCTGTGCCAACAGCTTTTCATTTTCAGCTTTAGAAGTTTCTCGTACTTCAGCCAAAATCATTTTGGTTTGTTGTTGCATTTTTTCCATCATCCTTTTTAACCTCTTAGTATTTTTTGTTGCTTGTTTATTGTCTGTTACTTGTTTTCTTTACTGCTTAATTATTGTTGTTGTCGTATTATTTTTATTTACTTCATCTCTGCTAATGTTTGTTGTTGTAGATTTGGTTATTTGTAAACAGCACCTATAGTTGTTCTTGCAGCTTTTGTTTATTTATTTTAGCGATGTAATACTGGGGTGACCAACCTTATTTTCGTAACAATATAATAAGGCTGTGGTTTGATATTTTTATCCTCTCGATTAAACCTAAAACCAAATCTTGGTTTAATTTGACGTGTAAAATGCCAGTCAGATCCAGAGAGAAAGCGTTCAGAAGGTTCTAGATGAAGTAGCTGTAATAGGAAATTTGAAGATAAAGACTGATCCACTGAAGAATTATGACATATATAAGACAAATAGTAATAAAGTGAAATACACGAAAGAGGGATTCAAAAGACTACTAAGCGAACTCAATTTGGACAACAATAATGTGGAAGCTAGACAAGAATTAGTAAAGATATTAGAAAACTATTAATCAATTTTTCATTTGGATGGCGAGTGTTGATCTATCGATAATTTTTAAAGACCAAAGAATTCAGTTGCAAGACACAAGACCAATATCCACAAAGGGTTATCGTTTACCATATACGCATACAGAGGAAATCAATAAGCAGGATAAAGACCTATTGAAAAATAATATAATTGAACCATCAACAAGTCCATATAACGCACTATTGTTACTAGTTTCAAAAAAGGGACAAACAGATTTGAAGAAATGGAGATTGGTGATGGATTTTAAAAAACTGAATGATAAAATTGTTAATTATAAATTCCCATTGACAAGATGGATGATATTCTGGATAGAATAGATAGAGCGAAATATTTTTCAACATTGGACATGACTACCTCGTTTCATCAAATTGAACTTGAGAGAAATTCAAGGCCTCACGCAGAATTCTCAACATCAAATGGTCATTATCAGTTTACTTGATTACTTTTTGGTCGTAAAATTTCGTCAAATAGTTTTCAACGTTTGTTGACAATAGCACTATCAGGATTGGAATCCGAAGCTTTTCTATACGTAGACGAAATAATAGTACTTAGATGGTGTTTGAAACATCACAATTACAACTTGCTTAAAGTATTTGAGATATTATCGAGATATAATCTAAAACTAAATGCTAGCAAATGTTGCTTTTTTAAAACCCGAAGTAGTATACTCGGGACATTTAATAACTGCAATACCATTTGTCGATCCGAGCTAATTTGACGCGATTTAAAAATATCCAACACCAAAGACTGCCGACGAAGTCCGAAGATTCGTAGCCTTTTATAATTACCACAGAGGATTTCTAAAGAATTTTGCAAAGATAACAAATTGTCTAAATATGTTGCTTAAGAAGAACACCAAATTCGTTTGGAATGAATAATGCCAAATAGCATTTGAATCCTTGAAAGCTAAATTGATTAGCCCTCCAATACTGCAATACCCAGTTTTTGACAAAATATTCATTCTATCTTTTGACGCCCTTGGTGCAGATCTATCGCAAGGGACAATAGAAGAAAATGTACCTATATTATTCGCTAGTAGGTCGCTAAACAAACATAAAAGGAATAAATAATAGAGAAAGAATTACTTGGGATATACTGCGGAATTCAATTTTTCCGACCGTATCTACATATATGGCAAAAGATTCACTGTAGTAACAGATCATCGTCCACTAGTAGCATAAACGTCCTAGTTCCAAATTAGCAATAATAAGACTGGAATCGTCCGATTTCGATTTGGAAATAGTATATTAGAAAGATTCTAACAATACGAATGCAGATGCACTATCAAGAATACAAATTTTTAGACTAAACTTCACTAAAATCTAAAATATCACTAAAAAATTACAAAAGAATTAGAAAGACACTGATAATAACTAGAGGCCTGAAAAACAAACAGAGGCAAAATGAAATAGCAGAAAAACTAGAGTATCACACATCCCATAAAGAGACTGATCAATTCCATCTGAGGAATTGTACATCTCTGAATGATATAGAGCGCGTAAGAAAACTGAAATTCATATATGAAAAAAAGCTTACAAATAATAAGATTTACTACGTAGTTGAAAATAATAATGAAATGAATGAAACACGTGTTACATGAAGTGATAATCCAAATAACTTAGGTAATCTTTTAGAGAAGCTTTCATCTTATTTAAAGAATACAATGAAAAATTTGCATTCGCTAGAGACTACGCAATTATTAATATGATACGAGTATCTGCAGAAGAATTTAAAAGAAAATATAATGAAATAAATAGATTATAGAAAAATTACGTTATAATAATGCTATATAACAAGCCTCAAAATAAATATAATAGGAAATAAGAAAAGATTGGAATTAATTGAATTATTACCCCACAAGGAGGTCATTTTGGAGTTAGAAAACTTAAACAACGATATATATGGAAAGACATGTCCAAAATGGTAAACAATTTTATATCGAAATGCGACTCAGTTAAGGCATACAAAAGAACCTCTTCAAATAACCGATACTCCGTTACAAAGTTTCAACACAATCGTTATCGACACAGTATGTCCTTTCAGGCCAACGAACAATTACAAATACATACTAACAATCCCAAAATATATAATTCCATGTCCGATGAAGACAAAAGAGGCAAAGACTATAGCCAAAGCATTAGTAAGCAAGTTGATATTAAAATATTGGTTATTTAGTGTGCTAAGATCAGACAATGAAACAGAATTTACTAATGGATAAATGAAGGAGATTTGTAAATTATTGAAAATTGAACATAGATTCTCAACCCCTTATTATCACGAAACTTTGAGTTAAGTAGAAAGAAACCACAGGGTTCTTAACGAATACTTTCTTTCTTTTGTAGAAGATGACAATTGGGATGAGTTGATTCCATATTAAAGTTTTGCATATAATATTACTCCTCACGTTGACACAGAATATACCCCTTTTGAGTTAGTATTTGGGAGATTACCAAGTGATGAAGTCATGAATCATTCAAAGGTTTACAACTTTGAGAATTACACCAATGAGCTTAAGATCAGACTTCGGTACTCACTAGAAAAAGCAAGGAAATTGTTAGAGGTAACAAAAGAAAAAAGACAATTACAATCATTAAATAAAAGCAATAATATAGAATTAAAGATAGATTAACATATTAGACCATATCAAAGCAGATGAAAAGTAGTTTTAAGTAAATATTATTTTCCATTTTCCTATGGAGTTAATTTTATAACTTAATGTACACCTTAATAATAAAAAACAAAGTCGAAATTTTGGGGGCTCTATCTTTTGTAATTTCGAAGACCTACCGTAACAACTATTTGTGTTGTAGGAACGGACTATAAACCCAAAATTCTATTTTTATCCCTTAGTTGGTCACTAAAAGTGCAGCATTTGAATATGAATGTTTGAAAAATACCTTTTGGTGGATAATGAATGTAAACAAATAAAAAACTTTGCTTTAAAAAGTAAAAAATATAATTTTAGATTAAAAGTCACTTGTTTCGTTCGTTTTCTGTTAATTTTAACCACTCTCAGGCCTAATTTTGAAAAAAAACCTTATTGGACTCTCATTAGCTGATTCTGAAATCAGTTTAATTGGTTCGCACGACGGACTTATCACACATTGAATACACAAAAAAATTATTTCAGTTTTCATCATTTATATTAGAGGTGTCATTTAATTGTAATTATAATTTATTTAATGAGACTTCATATTTTCCATAACAATAGATTCACAAACTTAAAGAAACTGAAACACTTAAAACTATAACGTATTATTTTAATTACATTAAATGTGTGGTAAAGCTACTTGCTATTAATTAAGAAAAACATGAAAAGTATTTTAATAGATATTAACAAATTGGAAGTGAAAACAGTGCTTGCTCCCGGCACTTCAGATAAAGTGTAGGGTAAAACCAACGTTGATTATGCTTAAAACTAACTTAAAATTAATTGTTAAAAACTAAAGTAAATAAAAATTAAAAAAAATAATAATATAAATAAACAAAAATAAAATCAAATAAACATTTTATCCCCTGTGTATGCCGGGAGTAACACATAAGAAAAAATTGCGACCAGGAATATCATTTGCTTGTTCTTGTAGAATACCGATAGGAGAGATGTAGTTAGTATTAAACCAACTAAATCTGTGTTCGCTGGATAGAATTTCCTGAATGATATCACCCTCAAAGAAAGAAAGTCTTTCTACAAATTTTCTATTAGTTCAAAAGCATAATTAGAAATAGGTGAGAGACCAGCTTTTCCATAAATAGATTCATTTGAAAAACGTCTATTTCGGGACTTATAACTTAATTCTATGCATTTCCGCACTATATGTCGTTCAAAAATTTCCAATTTCATCATCATTGTCTTCGAAATTGTAAACCAAATCGGAAATGCATACAATAAAATTGGCCTAATACTTACTTTATATAACAGCAATTTGCATCTAATTGGTAAGAACTTACTGTTAAATAACCTTGCAAATACCCCTTTAACTTGGCTAGCTTTCTTTAAATTTTGATCAACATGTCTGTTAAACTTTAAAAGCTTATTAAAATTAACGCCAAAATATTTTATGCTGTCCTTAAATATAATTTCGTCCCCACGCAACAAAAGCCTTAGACGTTTACTCTCTGGAACCACAGTATATTTGCACTTGTCAGACGGATTTCGTAAGCAAATAGCACTACTTTTCGAGGCATTGATTTTTATTCCCCAAGAAGATTAAAAGTTGTAGACAAGATTAAGGTGTGATGTAACACGTTGCAGAGCAACTAAAGGCGATTCATCATGTGCATATATGAGAGAGTCATCAGCATATAGAATGCTCTTGGAACCATTAAGCTCAATAGGAAAGTCATATACAAAAATATTATATAGGTGAGGTGCCAACACTGAACCCTGCGGTACGCCGCATTTGACCGAACCAAAAGAAGATGATGTGCCATCCACTTGAACACAAAATTTCCTATCTTCGAAAAAGCTTTTAAACATTTTTATTATCGATGGTTTGAAACCTATAGAGATCATTTTAAAGAGAATACCACCGTGATATGCCTTATCAAATGCCTTTTCTACGTCAAGAGATACTGCCACCGTACATCGACCTTCCCGCAAATTTTGAACAACGTTTGAGTGAAATTTCAAAAGGGCATGCACCGTGGAGTTTCCCTTCTTAAAACCAAACTGGTTCTGTGGAATATAGGGACCATTTAGACCACTGTCCATTTTCTCACGAATAACTCTCTCAAATATTTTACCTAAATTGGAAAGAAGTGAAATTGGTCTTAGATTATTGATGTCATTGTTGTCCCTCTACTTTAGTATAGGGATGATCCTGGTCACCTTCCATGCATGTGGAAAATAGGAGTTATTTAGACAATTATTATATAATGTAGTTAAGTACTCGAATGCCTTAATGAGAAGTCTTCGAATCAAATAGTTCAATTTGTTGTCCAATCCACATGATTTATTGTTATTAATCAATTTGCAAATAGTTAAAATATTATCAAGAACTATAAATTCAGACTGACACTGATTATTCAACGAGGTCGAATAAGTATCAAAGTTAATAGTATTTGTAATATTTGAAGTTGTATTATTTATGCTTTCATTTATTAATGAAACATTTTCATTTGGAGGAGAACTTGAATAAATTGAGCCAAAGTGGTTTTTTAAAGTAAATAATTTTTCAGTTAAGTCCGTGATTTCAACACCATTTATCGAAATATTTTTCAATCCGCAACGTTTTCTATTTCCTATAATGTTAAAAATTTTCCTGTATGCCCATGGATCTGGTTTTATAACCCTTAACTTATCATTAAACAACTTACATTGCTCTATCTCAATTTGTTCTTTTATAATAATTTTCAACAGATCAATTTGCTTCGAGATTTGCAAGTAGAGAGGATCGTTTCTAATCTTTCTGCCAGCCGTATTTGATTTTCAATAACTTCTTAACCTTGTCAGAGACAATAAACTTTTTCTTTTTAAATTATGTTTCCTTAGAATGTATTTTGGTGATAAAGTTTACGGATGCAACAAATTCTTCGATAAAATAGTCTATTTCAATATTCGACAAATTTCTATCAATTGGGGGATAATGATTTAATAAGCTATTACTTAAGTCAATTTTGAAATTATTCCAATTAGTTTCCCTAAATAAGATAAAACGATTTGGAGTCTTCAATAAAACATTAAATTTTGGAAAATAAATACATAATCCTAGGGGAAAATGATCCGAGAAGGTCGGAAGAGTGCATGTTTCAAAATATGTGTTTACGTTATCAATTAGATTTGTACTCACTATAAAATGGTGTAGATGTGAAGAACCTCCCGGATATGTCGGATATGAATCGCATATTCTGGTAATAGAAATTGATTCTTCAGAAAGCCAGTTTAATAACACATCACTATTGAAGTTATTGCTAACGTCACCCCACGAAAAGTGCTTGGCATTCAAGTCGCCACCTAATATTAATCCGTCATAATTCTGTGAAAAATTTAAAATTAATGATAGATTCGTACAAATAATCTGTCGACAACAGTTACTAGGTATATATATAGAGCCACATATAATTTTTTTGATTATACCATTAATCGAAACATTGATCATTATAAATAAATTTGGAAATCTAATATTAGAAATAGTTACGTGAGAAAATGAAATATAATCCCTAACGGCTATAGCAACACCAAGATTGCTCTTGTCCCTTAAGACAATAAAGTCATCTAAATAAACATTTCTATTAGTGATTAAATGCAATTCTTGTAAAAACGCAATTTCCGTGTTAGATTCTATTAAAATCTTATTGAGTTCAAGTTTTCTGGCCACATTAACTAGTGAGCCTACATTAAATGTTGCCAATTTTAAATAATTACGGACCATATTTAACTCTCACTTCTTTGATTAAATTCAAGCATTCATTTTTTGCTTGATCTTTTGTCACATTTCTATAATTTTTCAAAAAATTACTTATTCTATCTTCCAAAGACATTGGTTCTGGACCACATAACAGTTGTGCAATTTTCATAAACTCTTGTATTAAAGAAGAATTCTCCGGTCTCTCTCTAAATGGAACCTCATCCTGAGTTCTAAAAAGACTAGCAAAAGACTTGTTAGCGCTAACAACATTTGAAAAACTTACTGCTTTAGCAACATTGTCAGATGCAGAAATTCTCCTAAGCTTCGCCGCTTGTTCAGGTTTTCTTCTAAAAGATATATATTTCTTATAGGCAGGACAGCCTCTGTAATTCGAGGTGTGTCCCTTTTCATTACAATTAACGCAAAAAGGTAAAATATCATCCGCCCGAATGAGAGTACATTAACCGGGTAAGTGTTTCTCCACACATTTCATACAGGAAAAAGGACGAGTGCAATTTTTCGAAAAATAGCCCCATTGTTGACACCTCCAACATTGTGGAACCTTCGTATGAGACTTTGGTCTTTCCCAAGAAACTATCTGGTTAAGAATACACTTCAGTCCAATTATTTCATTGACCTTCCTGTTGGGCTTAAGGGTCACCAAAAATAGGCCGGTATCAAAAGAATGCTTTTTAGAGTATTCTGTGGTAAATTTCGAAACAGAATCGACAGTATTAGGTACTATTCTTTCAATATCAGATTTAATCTCATCTACGTCAGTCTTATAAAAAAGGCCTCTACATAGAACACCTTGACGTTTATATTCCCTGGGGGTATATGTATAAGACGGAATTTCCCTTTCCTATAAAAGCTGCATCATTTCTGAGTGGGCAGAATAATCCTTAAAATATAATATACTTTTATTTCTGGATTGGTTCTTAATTTTGAATTCAACATTCTTTGTATTTAGCTGTTCTATGAGAGATTTAATGTTAATATTTTCGAGAAAAATAGGTGGACAGATTGTGTTCCTGGTCTTGACATGAGTTTGTAAGTTTTGATTTACTCTAAGTGTATTATGATCTAAATTACAATTATCAATTAATGGTTCGGGTTCAATATTAATATCTCCTAACACCGAAAATTTATTAGTACGATTAAAGCTGTCTCCTGAATTATCTGGTTTTTTAAATTGACATTTTGATAAGTTTACTTCTACATCACCTCGGAATTTTCTTTTCTTATATTGCACAAACTTAAACTCGTCCTCAATAGAGGTGATTGAGATTCTATCTTGATCCATCAGCGATTCACCATTATCGTTCATCCCAAAATTTGGAATTTGTATGTCTTCTAAAATTTCGACATTGTTGTTGGCATTGAATTGCTTGTATATATTTTGTGATGTCGACGGTTTTGCAAAAACTGCTTCTAAAAATTTCTTTTCCATCTGACAATTTAAGTCCTTTTTAGCATTGGAATGCTTTTCATTAGGTTGTGACTTCGATAAGTTATTATTTGAGTCATTATTTGTTAAATCAGATTTTATTGCTGATTTTAACTGAAGGTTATTTTTGCCAGCAGCTGTCTTGCTATTAATATTAGGAGGACGCCCTCCGGTTTGGTCAAGTAATGGGTCGCGTTCCATTACGATGTTTAAGTTAAAAATTTAAAAGTTTTGTAAATATTATTATGAGAAAAATTTATTTTTTTTATTTTTAATTTTTCAACAGACTTTTTTTTTTTTTGTTTGACGTTAAAAGCACAACCGATACGTTTTACAATCAAAACAAGAATCTCGAGGTGTCATTTAATAAATTTTCAATATCAAATGTTGGATCAAAAAAAAAAAAAAAAAAAAATTAATTCCTTCTCCCTGTCTGTTTCGAATATGTAAATTTTATAACTCGGAAAAATGTATTCCTAGGGAATTTATTTCCCAGGGAATTTTCAGAATTGGGCTGTTAGTATTAGCTAAGGTACATAATAGAACAAAAAATTAATCACCTTATCATGGTCCGTACAACATAATGCTATGTTCGCGCGACACCGTTTTTTCGTCATTCGCTCTCTCATTCATGATACAACCCCCGATTATGAGCTTAATTACATAAATTTTCATACAAAATCTTGAGAGAGAATCACTCAAATTGTAAGTAATTCTATTTTTATTACCCTTTGTATTACCTCAAAATCAGTGTCATCTCTAATTTTTATAAAACTTAGATCGTAATTATTAGCTCTTAACCAAAATGTTTTAATTATAGACATAACATTGCTATTTTATAAAATTGGCCGCCCTAAAGTATGCTGTCAAATACAAAAAATAAAATAAACGAAATAAAGACAACAAACTAAACAAAGGCAGCTCGCTGCACTGACTTCATATGCTAGCTGTTAAAAGGTGCCGTGCGAACAGTAGAATTCAATTAAGTAAAACAAACAGAGAACGAAGTAATCCGAAGTCTTGTGCAAACATAGCATACAAATAAAACACTTGAGAATTATAATAATAACTATAAAATAAAACTAAATATTAATATAAGAATAAATTAATGAACATAAGAAAGTTTGTATATCTATGTCAACAAATTATAAATGTATTTTAGAAATCCCACAATTTTCGGTTTAATTATACAAAAATTATAAGGGTGTAGTGTGTCCATGAACACTCACAGTATTTTTATCGCTCAAAAACATTTAAATATAAATTAAATAATTTTTAAGTAACTGAAAACCAATAACACAAAAACCCAAATAACTAATAATAGAATATTACAAATTTTTATGAGTGACGACATGTGTACTACTTGCTTGAAATAAGAACAATTGTACTGATATCCAACGCACATATGTTGGCCACAATAGTCGCTTACGTATGCATTATATACGCATTATTTGTGTTAATGTGTTATTAGTTGTAGATAAAAATATAGATATATAAGAAAATGAAAACTAGAATTAAGATTAGTATTAAGCTACAACTCCAAAAAAGGCAAAAAAGAAGTACAACTTATGAAAAACCTATCTAGTTTTTTCTAATTTCGGCTTATACTAAAAACTCAATACAATATGAATATGTATGTTCATTGATAACCACGTTCATTCAACTCTTTATTGCACAACAACAAAACAAATATTATTTGCCCTGCACTTATTTACGTAGTCGTATTATTTCTCTTTATTCGTTGTTCACATACATATTTGGATAAATTAAATAACGGAAGATAAAGCGAAGCTACAAACGAATGCGCTAGAAACAATAACCAAAATCCAATAAAACAATATTAACTTGTAGGAACCTTGGAACACTTGAAGAAACAACACTGTCTCAAATGGAATATTACCTCATAATAGAAGACAGCTTGAAGATAGAAGACAAAATGAAGGGAGAAACCATCAACAGAAATATAATAGCCAAAGAAGTTTAAACTAGACAAGTTCCAATAATTAATCCCCTAATTATAATCATAATCCCTTAATCATCATCAATCCATATTTCAACTCTAACGAATACCGAGGCTTAAATCGCCAACAAAACCTTAACAATAATTATAGTAATCATAGAAACTTTAATCCTAATTTGAACTCGAAAGAGTACAGAAACTCGGACCCTAATAGAAATTTTCACAGCAAACAACCACCCCCAGAAACAATGGACGTTAATATCGGACAAAATTTTAATAGACCCCAAAATACGATTTAAAGGAATTGCACGTATTGTTTTAAAAATCAAAACGAAGTTGTAATTGATACTGGAGCAACACATTCAATTGTTAACCTAGGAATATGTGACAAAAATGGAAAATTAATTCGCGGACTATGACTTTGGGAACACAATTTCAACAAGCACTGTCTACCCAGTGCCTTTGTTTGAAGATCTAGGGAACATAGAAGATAAGATAAATTTTATTGGATTTCAATCCCTGAGATGTACTATATGATGGAATTATTGATTATCGCCAACTTTAAAAATAATACATTACTAATTAATAATAATGTTATTCCTCTCATTTTCAACGAGGTAGGAAGTCAGGTTGTCCATTTTACAGAACAAAGGAATGATTTAATAATTAACCAGATTCGGACAACACATTTGAATGCAGAAGTAAAGTCTGAAGCATTAAAATTGACCAAACAGTATAAAACTATATTTTATCATCCAAATTCCGGCGGCCAATTTTATAAAATAGCAATGTTATGTCTATAATTAAAACATTTTGGTTAAGAGCTAATAATTACGATCTAAGTTTTATAAAAATTAGAGATGACACTGATTTTGAGGTAATACAAAGGGTAATAAAAATAGAATTACTTACAATTTGAGTGATTCTCTCTCAAGATTTTGTATGAAAATTTATGTAATTAAGCTCATAATCGGGGGTTGTATCATGAATGAGAGAGCGAATGACGAAAAAACGGTGTCGCGCGAACATAGCATTATGTTGTACGGACCATGATAAGGTGATTAATTTTTTGTTCTATTATGTACCTTAGCTAATACTAACAGCCCAATTCTGAAAATTCCCTGGGAAATAAATTCCCTAGGATTACATTTTTCCGAGTTATAAAATTTTCATATTCGAAACAGACAGGGAGAAGGAATTAATTTTTTTTTTTTTTTTTTTTTTTTGATCCAACATTTGATATTGAAAATTTATTAAATGACACCTCGAGATTCTTGTTTTGATTGTAAAACGTATCGGTTGTGCTTTTAACGTCAAACAAAAAAAAAAAAAAGTCTGTTGAAAAATTAAAAATAAAAAAAATAAATTTTTCTCATAATAATATTTACAAAACTTTTAAATTTTTAACTTAAACATCGTAATGGAACGCGACCCATTACTTGACCAAACCGGAGGGCGTCCTCCTAATATTAATAGCAAGACAGCTGCTGGCAAAAATAACCTTCAGTTAAAATCAGCAATAAAATCTGATTTAACAAATAATGACTCAAATAATAACTTATCGAAGTCACAACCTAATGAAAAGCATTCCAATGCTAAAAAGGACTTAAATTGTCAGATGGAAAAGAAATTTTTAGAAGCAGTTTTTGCAAAACCGTCGACATCACAAAATATATACAAGCAATTCAATGCCAACAACAATGTCGAAATTTTAGAAGACATACAAATTCCAAATTTTGGGATGAACGATAATGGTGAATCGCTGATGGATCAAGATAGAATCTCAATCACCTCTATTGAGGACGAGTTTAAGTTTGTGCAATATAAGAAAAGAAAATTCCGAGGTGATGTAGAAGTAAACTTATCAAAATGTCAATTTAAAAAACCAGATAATTCAGGAGACAGCTTTAATCGTACTAATAAATTTTCGGTGTTAGGAGATATTAATATTGAACCCGAACCATTAATTGATAATTGTAATTTAGATCATAATACACTTAGAGTAAATCAAAACTTACAAACTCATGTCAAGACCAGGAACACAATCTGTCCACCTATTTTTCTCGAAAATATTAACATTAAATCTCTCATAGAACAGCTAAATACAAAGAATGTTGAATTCAAAATTAAGAACCAATCCAGAAATAAAAGTATATTATATTTTAAGGATTATTCTGCCCACTCAGAAATGATGCAGCTTTTAAAGGAAAGGGAAATTCCGTCTTATACATATACCCCCAGGGAATATAAACGTCAAGGTGTTCTATGTAGAGGCCTTTTTTATAAGACTGACGTAGATGAGATTAAATCTGATATTGAAAGAATAGTACCTAATACTGTCGATTCTGTTTCGAAATTTACCACAGAATACTCTAAAAAGCATTCTTTTGATACCGGTCTATTTTTGGTGACCCTTAAGCCCAACAGGAAGGTCAATGAAATAATTGGACTGAAGTTCTTTCTTTTTTTATTTTTCGTTTAATGGCCGATAAGATCATCAATACTTGGGCATCCTACCTACTGCGCCAATTTTATGTTGTTTCAAAAACAGACGATAGAAAAAAGAAACGAAACACGTCTTTTGGTGTTGAGTTCAATACTGACTTTCTTTATTTAATATTTCTTTCTTATATATAAAAATGATTTGCGCATAATATTCTTACTTTTACTTACAATTATTTGGCGATTGGTTCGGGAGTTACTTGTACTAACCACACGGAGGTTATTCCAGAAAATTTTTGATCAAGGTAGTATATATACTACCTATGTATATAGTATAGTAGTATATATATATATATATATATATATATATATATATATATATATATATATATATATATATATATATAGTATATATACATATATATATAGTATATATATATATATATATATATATATATATATATATAAATATATATATATATATACTATATATATATGTATATATATATATATATATATATATATATATATATATATATATATTATATATATATATGTATATACATATATATATACATATATATATATATATATATATATATATACATATATATATACATATATATATACATATATATATATACATATATATATATATATATATATATATATATATATATATATATTTGGGTTCTACATTTGACGTTACCGCACATAAATCGAAATTTGTAGCAACTACAAGAACATTCGAAATTGATAATGAAATGCTATAAAAGGTCGCGAATTGCGGTTGATGAGTTAGTGATCATTTGGCTGTCAATAAGTAAAGTCGCGTTCAGGCGTAAATAAAAAGTGTTGTATAAGTGAATTTGCTGTATTCAGACATAGTGTATAAAAGTTACAGTGGAATTAATAAAAAAGAGGCAAACTGTAAAACAACAACAAGGAAGAGTTTTATTTTATTTTAGCGCAGTACGAATTAACTCAAACGTTTTAAAAAGGTTAAAACGTAAATAAAAATTTGACAAAAAAAGGAGATTAAAAAAATGAAATTACAAGAATTAAAAGTAAATAGCCTCAAACGCGAGTTATATAAATTAGAGCTGTCAACAACCGGTAACAAAGCCGAACTACCAAAATGCCAGAAGAATTTCAGAGACGTGGCATAGACATCGATAAATACGAATTTGATGAGGAGAATGAGCCTGAGATGAGTGCTACCACAACAAGTAGTGTAGACATTAACACGCTGCTGGCTGCTATGATGGATGCAGGTACAGCGCAAAATGCTTTTGGCTGAGGTACGAGAAACTTCTAAGGATGATAATGAAAAGCTTATGGAAAAGTTAATGCAGTAGCGAATGCACAACAAATTTCTAGGTCTGATAACGAAAAACTTTTGGCACAGGTAAAAGAGACTTCTGGAGCTAAAAACCAGAATTTTCTGGCAAAAATTGAAACGAAACTTGAGCAAACATCCACTGAGCTACTAGAAACCTGTGGAGGTTAAATTCGAGAAATTTCTAGAGCCGACAGTCAAAAACTCTTGGCTGAGGTGCGCGAGACCTCTAGATATGAAAACCAGAATTTTCTGGCAAAAATTAAAAAGAAATTTGAAGAAGCGTCGAGTGCAACAACAAAGAGGCTGCAAGATATATATAAGATGGGAAGCAAAAGGGATGATGACGTCAATGTAAGAGTGACAAATCTAGAAAAGACTGGTGACGAAAAATTTAATGTAATAGAAGAGAAAATCAGCAGTCTACAGTGCCAAAAGCCTGAACCAGTGCGTGTCATACCAGAAACTTCTAGCAAAATAAAAACACCTTGCTTTGATGGTAGTACACTTTTGGCAGTATTCAAATTTCAGTTCGATACTGTAGCCAGCAGAAGCGGATGGGACGATAAGGAGAAGGCTCTAGAACTAATTTTCGCGTTAAAAGGTGCTGCAGCAGAAATTTTAGAAGAGTTAAGGTGCCGAACGCAAAAGGCTAACGAGTCGCTTCAAGCCTTTACAATGGAAATCGGGAGGTTGGTGCAGCTAACCTATCCAGGGGAAAATCACCCACTAGTAGATCATCTCAAGACCGAAGCCTTCGTCAACGGCTTACGCGACCCTGATATTAAACTAGCTGTATGTGCAACACAAAAGACAACCTTTGCAGATACTGTGGCGTTCGCACTAGCT